>PISX010007409.1:0-89430 GCA_004024625.1 Mellivora capensis
GTGCTCACGACACATGCACTCTTTGGTCCCCATCACCTAGTTCATCCATCTCCGTGGTGTAATTCCTTAGTAGTTTTGTTTTATTTTTTCCAGAGAAGAGGAGGTATCTTGCAGTGGGCCTCTCTCCCAAAAACAAGCAGAATTTTTTCTTTCTCAACAGGTATGTTAATTCTGTTATTTATCACAAACTTTTTTTTTTAATTTTAAAAAAGATTTTATTTATTTATGGGGGGGCACAAGCAGGGGGAGGAACAGGCAGAGCAGGAAGCAGGCTCCCCACTGAGCAGGGAGCCTGACACGGACTCGATCCCAGGACCCTGGGATCATGACCTGAGCTAAAGGCAGATGCTTAACTAACTGAGCCACCCAAGTGCCTCTATCATAAACTTTTATTATTTATTTATTTTAAAGATTTTATTTACTTATTTGACAGACAGTGAGAGAGGGAACACAAGCAGGGGGAGTCGGACAGGGAGAAGCAAGCTCCCTGCAGAGCAAGGAGCCTGATGTGGGGCTCGATCCCACAACCCTGGGATCATGACCTGAGCCAAAAGCAGGGAGCCTGACACGGACTCGATCCCAGGACCCTGGGATCATGACCTGAGCCAAAAGCAGACGCTGAATGACTAAGCCACCCATACACTCCATAACTTTTATTTTATTTTTTTTAAAGATTTTATTTATATATTTGACAGACAGAGATCACAAGTAGGCAGAGAGGCAGGCAGAGAGAGAGGAAGGGAAACAGGCTCCCTACTGAGCAGAGAGCCCAATGCAGGGCTCGATCCCAGGACCCTGAGATCATGACCTGAGCCAAAGGCAGAGGCTTAACCCTCTGAGCCACCCAGGCGCCCCTATACTCCATAACTTTTAATAACAAATCCTGTGGAGGGGTGCCTGGTTAACTCAGTTGGTTAAGCATACAACTCTTGATTTTTGGCTTTGGTTGGGGTTGTAGGATCAAGCCCTGCAACAGGCTCCACACTCAGCAGGGAGTCTGCTGGAGAGTCTCTCTCTCTCCTTCTCCTCTTAACTCTCCCCCTGCTCTCTCTCCCTCTCTTAAATAAATAAATAAATAAATAAATAAAATATTTAATAAGTAAAAACATGTTCTGTGGCATTATATGTCATCACATATAATGCCTGTCTTGTTAGTAGGTTTATTAGTGAATCTGCATTATTCCTTATTCTCTGTCCTCTTTTCTTCACTAACAATACAGTGGTGATTATGTGTTTTTTATGATTTTGTGTGTGATTTTCTTATTTATTTATTTTTTTTAAGATTTTGTTTATTCATTTGGCAGGGGGAGAGAGAGAGATCACAAGTAGGCAGAGAGGCAGGCAGGGAGAGAGGGGGAAACAGGCTCCCTGTTGAGCAGAGAGCCCCATGCGGGTCTTGATCCCAGGACCCTGAGATCATGACCTGAGCCGAAGGCAGAGGCTTAACCGACTGAGCCACCCAGGTACCCCTCTTTTTCAGTCTTTTTAAAAACGATTTCATTTTTAATTAATCTCTACACGCAACATGAGGCTTAAACTTAAAACCCCAAGATCAAGAGTCGCATGCTCTACTGACTGAGCCAGTCAAGTGCCCCATGATTTTATTTTTCTTAAAGTTATAATACATGTTCATTTTATAATAGTGTGTGACTAACACAGCCCAAAAACCTGATTTGGAAGACTGACTTCTCTTTCCCTAACATTTTATTATGGACATTTTCAAACAGAAAAGTTGAAAAGCATTGCACAGTGAATACCCACATACCTGTCACCTAGATACCACAATTACTGTTTTATTCTCTCCTTATCATACGCCCACACATCCCTTATCCAGCCACCATTTCATCTTTGATGCATTTCAGTTTGCAGACATCAGTACATTTTACCACAGACATTTCTTGCTGGTGGTTTTGAGTTGTACTTCTTCATTTGCTTGGGAACAGAAGCTGAATATTTTTCTCCCAAGTTGTTTTCAAGTATAGGATTTTGATTTTTTGTTCTACTTCCCTAATTTTCCTGAATTTTGTTAGTAATTTTCTTTCTGCAGAGAGGTGTAATGTTTAGGTCTAGATGAAAAGTGATAGGATCACCCTGCAGATGAATTTCAAACAGATTAGAAAAACCCATCTAGACAATTGGTTAAGTGTGGAAGTGAAAATATAGCTAGATCTTTACCTCATCTTCACACTCCAGTACCTTACAGATGGACTAAAGGGTAAATGTGTGAATATGTAAAGCTGTAATTAAACTGGGAGGAACTACATATTAACTTTTAAGTGATCTCTAGGTGGGGAAAGACTCTAAACATAAAAGCAATGGAAGAAAACACATAGGAGAAGATTTGATTTTTCAGCATAAAAATTAAAATGTCTGCATGTCAGAACACATTCTAACAAAACTAAAAGGCAAACAATAAAATGGGAAAAAGTATTTGCAATAAATATGATGGTCACAGGGTTAATACTTTTGCTTTAAAAATCATATTTTCAAAGACCAATGATGAGACAAACTTTATAATATTAATGAAAAGAGCGGGAAGTAAAGTGATATACCATGTTCTAATTTTGTTAAACATATGGTATAGGTATAGGGGTGCCTGGGTGGCTCAGTGGGTTAAAGCCTCTGCCTTCAGCTCAGGTCGTGATCCCAGGGTCCCGGGATCGAGCCCCGCATCGGGCTCTCTGCTCAGCGGGGAGCCTGCTCCCCTTCCTCTCTCTGCCTGCCTTCTCTGCCTACTTGTGGTCTCTGTCTGTCAAATAAATAAATAAAATTTTTAAAAAGATATATGGTATAGGTGTATAAATGTATGTATCACATATGTATTCCACACACATAGAAAAAAGATTGAAATAAGACACTGACATATTAATAGTGTTATTTCTGGGTGGAGGGGTCACAGATGATTTTTGTTTCCTCTGTAGGCCTTTCCATGTTTTTGGACTCTTCTATAACAATATAACAAATTCAAATGGAATTAGAAGTTATTATTTATAAATACAAATTTGTCTAGGTAAAGTTGAAGTGTCTGTAACAAGGTTAAGTACTAATATTTAATTTAGAATTAGTTTTCTACATATTTTGTATAATCATTGCTGGCACCATCTACATGACACAGTTAACCGGGAGTAGGGCACCTGAGTGCTATGAGGCCCCTGGCAGTGCTGGATGGAGGTATATACTACCAGTCCTTAGCGTGGTCATGGGCTGGGTTGGGTCACACTGGTACTTTTCATGTAGTTTGAAAAGTACTGCAGGAAGGGTTAGTGCAGGGGGCTTATGGGCACATATAGGGGCTTACAGGACCTTACCTAGTCTAGAAAGTGATACAAGCAAGTGGAGGAAGTCTCAACTGGGGCCTGAAGAAGGAGCAGGAGTTTGTAGGGCATGCGAGGAGCATGCAACTGGGCAGAGGTAGTTGGAAGGTTTTGAGTTTCAGAAAGAGGAGACAGTGGCTACGAAAAAAGGATATAGGGCATGCTGGTTCATATATATGTCTTTCCACTGCGTTGTCATTTTTAAATTTCAGGCTTCTTTGTTAAAGAATGATGAGACGAAAGCCCTCACTCCAGCATCTTTGCAGAAAGAACTGAACAACTTGTTGAAATTTAATCCTGATTTTGCTGAAGCGGTGAGTCTTTTGAGTTGGAAAGCCCCAGAGAGGCTACTCTATATTGAGGGGTTGAGGAGCGGTGCAAATGAGGACTGGCCTGTTGGCCCCATTTGTTCTAAGGAAATGTTGGCAAGTCAACAAGCCTAGGTCACAAAGCTTTTCCTCCCAAAACTCACCTCTGGGCCATTAGGAGTTTCTTCAGTCTATTAACTGTTCTTGTTCATGCTTCGTCTCTTTGAGGCTCCGAATAATGGACAGATGATAGAGTAGATTTATTTATTTTTTTCACGTTTGGGGGCTAAAAATTCTTTTCCTTTCTCTTCTATTAGTTTTTTTTTTCAAATTCAAATAATTCCATAATTACTTACTGGATTTTTACCCTGAACACTTTTTTTTTTTTTTTCAAACTTTCTTAGTAGTACCTGGATTTGACGTCTTTATTCACATGCAGAAATATATCTGATTTGGATCCTGTTGGAAGGAGGTTTAATTCAGTGAATCAAACAAAATGAACATAGTGTCAAAATAATTGTAAGATAATTAACTTAGTATACTAGTTAAAGACTTACTGTGTTATGACTTGGACATTTACAGAAATTAGTTTTGTAATTTTTAAAAAAAGATTTTATTTATTTATTTGACAGACAGAGATCACAAGTAGGCAGACAGGCAGGCAGAGAGAGAGGAGGAAGCAGATTCTCCACTGAGCAGAGAGCCAGTTGTGGGGCTCAATCTCAGGACGCTGGGATCATGACCTGAGCCAAAGGCAGAGGCTTTAACCCACTGAGCCACCCAGCCACCCCAATTTTGTAATTTTTATATGAACTCAGGAATTAAAATCTTTTAAATTTGAGCTCACAGTATTTCTCGATGCCTGAGCTAGGCGAGTACCCCAACCCCATCACCTAATATAAGCAGTGGCATAGTGGACGTATATTTACCATAAAACTCTGATGCAAGCCCTAATGGGGTGCCCACTTTTCATTTGGAGGCTCCCTAAGGAGGAAACGAACCACTGTATTTTGAACTTGTTTTATCCTGCCTGTGGGGCAAGGTTACGCTAAGCTATCTTGCTAGGAGGGCTGGGGGTACACCAGTGTTTGCAGCCAGGGGGACGCTCTGAATTTGTCTCACGAGGGAGGAAGCCGAACGTTTAAAATACATGCATTGTTTCTTGTTTCAGCACTATCTCAGCTACTTAAACAACCTCCGGGTCCAAGACGTTTTCAGTTCCACACACAGCCTCCTTCATTATTTCGATCGCCTGATTCTCACTGGGGCCGAAAGCAAAAGTAACGGGGAGGAGGGCTACGGCCGGAGCCTGAGATACGCCGCGCTGAACCTGGCCGCCCTGCACTGCCGCTTCGGTCACTAGTGAGTCCGTAGGTTTTAGTCCCCGCAGAGACTGAAGAGATTCTCAGACGTTAACTTCCAAAGAGGGAAGCTCTTTCCCTGGACAGAAGTTGACAAAAATCTTCTGCTTAAGCAGTCTGCCCCCTAGTGTCACTGTTGAGCATTACTGTCTTTGTGCATGGCCTCTTCCTTCTAAGAACAGCCATTGAGTTAAAAGGAAATTAGGTCATTAGGCCAGAGATTCCCAAAAGGATTTCGGAGGTAATATTGAGGTACAAAAGCTATTTTCAGTTTTTCAAAAAGCCAAAATGAAGTAGTACTTTTACTGTATAAAACTCTATACAGCTTGCTAAAAGCCACATGTTTGTGCTTTTGGATAGAATTCAGGCAGTTCAGTGGGGTGACACTGGCTTACCCATTGCTAAGATATGCTTATGATTTGAATGAATAAAAATAAGATTTCCCAATTATTAATTAGTAAATAGAGTTATGTGGATAAAAACATGAAGGGTATTTTGGAAACAATGAAATAATGTGAATAAGGGTGGAAAGGTAGTGAATTATTAATTAAAAGGGTTCTCCCCCGCCCCCACGGCTTTTTCCCCTTTGAGAGAAATGTGGTCTCTGCTACAGGCATTTTTGAATAGAGATCGTAGGGTGTGTTAATGGAAATAATAGTGTCCAAAGTTCAAGAATTGAGACTTCCACCCATTGCTGTTTAGGTCAGAAATTCTATTTCTGATTGTCACATTTTCAAAGGGACATAGACAGGCTGGAGCTGGTGTGGGGGACAGTCTCCTTATAGGCATTCCAAGACATTGTCATATAAACAGTTTGGGAAGGATATGAGAATGGTGAACCTAGAGAGAAAATTATTTAGCCAAGCACATGTTTGGCATGTTTATGTCATAAAAGGTCATGTGAAGAAAACTTAGATGACCAAGGGTGTAATTCCTGGAGAAGAATAAAAGCGGGGAAGTACAAGGAAAGGGCTGTGCTTTGCCCATGATAAGGAAGGTGGTCCCACATGGAACCTCTAAGGAAGGGTCGGCGCGGTGCTCAAGCCTAGACCAGAATTCAGAAAGGGAATTCAAGCATCAGATTGATAGTTGGACTCAGAAAGGTTTGAGTCTACTCTAAAGTACATGGTTTTATGAGATTCCATGTTATCTTTTGATCGACGACTTTTTGTCTGCCCAGCTGTAACAACCTCTTAATTGGAAACTTCCCCTTTTTTATGTTCTCATAATAAACAGCAATATCATTTGTAGTATTTACCACTAACTGATTTCTGTGTTCAAAACAGCTTCTGGGGACGCCTGGGTGGCTCAGTTGGTTAAGCAGCTGTCTTTGGCTCAGGTCATGATCCCAGCGTCCTGGGATTGAGTCCCACATTGGGCTCCTTGCTCGGCAGGGAGCCTGCTTCTCCCTCTGCCTCTGCCTGCCACTCTGTCTGCCTGTGCTTGCTCTCTCACTCTCTCTGACAAATAAATAAATCAAAAAAATAAATTAATTAACTAATTAAAAAATTAAAAAAAAACAGCTTCTGCTAGGGTTTGGAAATTTGTATTCAGCCTTCTAGATACAAATAGTCTGTTGGTGTACAGAATTTATATATTTACAATAGGAGAGACAACTAACTGCATCAAGTTAATTGCTAATTAATGTACTCCATTAGCTTCTTTGATTCTAGTCTTGGAGCTATGGCCTATGTAAAACTTTGTCACTTAGCTTATAGGCTTGTGAAGATTTCTTGAAAGTCATTATAGTTGTTTACTGAGCATCTGCTGTGTACTAGGCATTGTGTTAGTGTTAGGCGCTGAGGGTACAGGAGGGAAAAAAAAAGGGAAAAACCCTCTGTTCTCATGGAATTTACGGTGGGGAGGGAGATGATTAAAAAAAACACTAAACATAATACACAAAGGTGATAGATGAGAATAGGGTTGGGGAGTGCTGTTGTTTTCATAAGGGATACGCCTCCAAATATATGCGCAGATCACTCCTTCCATAATAAGGTAGCAGGTCAGCCCTCCCTAACCTCTACTAACTTCATATTTGAATAGAGATTTAATATATATATTTTTTAAGATTTTATTTATTTGTCAGAGAGAGAGAGAGCGAGCACAGGCAGAGGCAGAGGGAGAAGCAGACTCCCCGCCGAGCAAGGAGCCCGATGTGGGACTCGATCCCAGGACTCTGGGATCATGACCTGAGCTGAAGGCAGCCGCTCAACCAACTGAGCCACCCAGGTGTCCCTTGAATAGAGATTTAAAGCAGTCTTAATTTACCTGGGAATCTACCATTTGGTAGATCTAACTTTTCTTCCTCCCTGGGAAAAGTAATCCCTTAGTAATCCCTCTTTAGTTTTAGCATACTGTCTAAACAGTTTTCCCAAAAGCCTTTCTTTCTTTTTTTTTTTTAAAAGCTGAAGCTACATATATTTTTTATTTTTATTTTTTTAAGCAGGCTCCCTGCTGAGCAGAGAGCCCGATGCGGGGCTCGATTACAGCACCCTAGAATCATGACCTGAGCCAAAGGCAGAGGCTTTAACCCACTGAGCCACCCAGGTGCCCCTATATATATATTTTTTAAGAGTTTATTTATTTATTTGACAGGGAGAGATCACAAGTAGGCAGAGAAGCAGGCAGAGAGAGAGGAGGAAGCAGGCTCCCTGCCAAGCAGAGAGCCCGATGCGGGGCTTGATCCCAGGACCCTGGGATCATGACCTGAGCCGAAGGCAGAGGCTTTAACCCACTGAGCCACCCAGGCGCCCCAAATACTCAAAATACTTTTTAAAACTGGTTTTGAAAAAATACAAAAGTAAGAAAGAAAAAATTCACATAATGGGAAAGGGAGTACAGTTTAAAGTGAAATGTTGTATCCTATCCTTGCCCCTTCTCCTAGGGTTAGACAATTAAAGGACTCTTAGGAGCAGAGATCAAGAAAAGCCATTCCTCGGGGCACCTGGGTGGCTCAGTGGGTTAAGCCTCTGCGTTCGGCTCAGGTCATGATCTCAGGGGCCTGGGATTGAGCCCCGCATTAGGCTCTCTGTTCAACAGGGAGCCTGCTTCCCCCTCTCTCTGCCTGCCTCTCTGCCTACTTGTGATCTCTCTCTCTGTCAAATAAATAAATAAAATCTTAAAAAAAAAAGAAAAGCCATTCCTCCTTGCCCTTTGTAGTAGAAATCTATCTTAGAAAGGACCTGTTCTGTGTCTCGACTATTAATGTTTCTTGCTGCTGGGGGAGGGAAGTGCCTCTGACAGAATAAGCTCGTTGTTACAACTTCCAACTCAGAGGCTTCTATTCAGATGAATTACTGTACAGATGCCTTGCTGTTACATTGCTTGGACATGTTTGTGATTGCTAATGAGTTATTAACATTTGGTCTTTCTCTAGTCAGCAGGCAGAGCTCGCCCTGCAGGAGGCCATTAGGATTGCCCAAGAGTCCAACGATCATGTGTGTCTCCAGCATTGCTTGGTGAGCCGCCCCCTCCTGTCTCAGGAGTTCTGCCTGTGGATCGAGTTGGCCTTCGAATGGCGTCATTTGAATTGGGTTGTTTTGCAGTTGGAAGGCCCTTAGCAGTGAACGAAAACTAGTTAGCAGAATTCAGAAAAGGCAACCCATCATTATTATCTTTCTTAATTCATGATCTCTGTTTTGCTTTGGGGGGCATTTCTTGTTTACAAATTTTAATCCAAAGCTACCACATTAATCATTGGTATTAACAAAAAGGTGTATGCGACACCTGGTAGCTGGAGGAAATATTGTCCTGTGAAAGCATAAACACCAAGCACAAGGAGAACACGGAATTCATTTAACATTGCTTGAGAATCTCGATTTCTCAATTAAAGGCCATATGGGAGCTTCATGGTTTTTTTATGGGAACACTCGCCACTCATTGCTGTCAGAAGTGAAGATCAATGGCTGTTTAGCTCAGTCTGAGTTTTAATGTGTTCAGTGGTTTTCATTTAGGTTCATACTTCGTGAACGAGTAGTTTAGAGAATTTATCTTGTCCCTTGTTAAATCGTTCTTACAGCCATGCTGATATTTCAATAGAATGTTAACCGTTATCATTGTTAGAATATATTTTGATGATTTCTCTTACCAGAGCTGGCTTTATGTGCTGGGGCAGAAGAGATCTGATAGCTATGTCCTGCTAGAACACTCTGTGAAGAAGGCAGTACATTTTGGGTTACCGGTAAGGCTCATCTTCCTGTGAGATTATTTAAATAAATGGTGTGGTTTCATTCTTGGTAGTTTCATATGACCTTAACTGTTAGTCAAACCACTAAATTCTGTCTAATAGGTTTCTCGCTGCTTCCTTTATCTTTTTTAAAAATGTATTTATTTATTTGACAGAGAGAGATCACAAGTAGGCAGAGAGGCAGGCAGAGAGAGAGGAGGAAGCAGGCTCCCTGCGAAACAGAGAGCCCGATGCGGGGCTTGATCCCAGGACCCTGAGATCGTGACCTGAGCTGAAGGCAGAGGCTTTAACCCACTGAGCCTCCCAGGCGCCCCTGCTCCCTTTATCTTAACATCTATTCCATTGACCAATTCTATGAGATCCTTGTTTAGTTTATTGATCAACATTGACTTCCACATATTTACTTAGAAAAATTTCAAGAAAGGCTTTTTTTTTTTTTTTTCAAAGATTTTATCTATTTATTTGACAGAGAGACAGTAAGGAGGGAACACAAGCAGGGGGAGCGGGAGAGGGAGAAGCAAGCTTTCCACCCAGCAGGTACCCTGATGTGGGGCTCGATCCTACAACCCTGGGATCATGACCTGAGCCCAAGGGAGATACTTAATGAATGAGCCACCCGGGTGCCCCAGGAAAAGATTACTTTTAAACCAGGGATTGGCAAACTTTAAAGCCCATGGGCCAAATCTGGCTTGCTGCCTGCTTATATATGGCCCTCAAGCTATGTATGGGTTTTACATTTTTAAATAGTTGGGGAAAAAACCAACAAAGAAGAAAATGTGACAGAGGCCAAATGTGGCCTTCAAAACCTAAATTATTTACTACCTGGCCCTTTACAGAACCAGTTTCCTAATCTGGTTTTAAAAGTAAACAAAGCCAGGAACCAGTAAACCTGACAGGTACATTTGTCTTTTCTTAATTTAAGTGACAGAGAAGGACCTGAATTATAGTCCTTAGTGACAAATACTGAGGGGCAGTGAAAGGGCTCAGTTGTCACATATGTAGTAGTAATGACTGTCAGAGTCTAGATTACTGTTGCTCTCAGAACTGTATTCTGTCTCAAAAACATCTTCTAAAAACTGCACCATAGGCAGTGGGACTCCTTAAGCATTCTGTCTCATAAAGTTTGCAGCAAGGTCCAGGAAAACTGCAAGTAATATGTGTAATAACTTACTGTATATGCTTTTTAAAAATGGAAGGGGCGCCTGGTGGCTCAGTCGGTTTAGCATCTGACTCGTGATCTCAGCTCAGGTCTTGATCTCTCAGGGTTGTGAGTTCAAGCCCCATGTTGGGCTCCATGCTGGGTGAGGTGCCTACTTAAAAAAAATTTGAGGTACAGTTGACACGTTTTATATGCTTTTTAAATCTGTAAACTGTCCATTTGATTCATTTTTGAGAAAGGAAACTTACATGTACAGAATTGATTATAAGGACAAAAGTAAGTTGTCCCTTAAAATAAATGATAGACTTTGTAAGTACAATTTTTGTTTTGGATTTAAGCTTTTTAAAAAAAAAAAAAAAAAGATTTATTTATTTATTTTACTAGGGGGAGGGGCAGAGAGAGAGGGAGAGAGAATCTTCCAGCAGACTCCCTGCTGAGTGTAGATCCTGATACAGGGCTCAGATCTCATGACCCTGAGATCACATCCTGAGCTGAAACCAAGAATCAGACACTTAACGAACTGAGTCACCCAGATGCCCCTAAGCTGACTTTTTTTTAAAGATTTTTGTCTATGTGTTTGAGAGAGAGAGTGAGTACACAAGCAGAGGGAGAGGGAAAAGCAGGCTCCCGCTGAGCAGGGATCTTGATTTGACTGTGATCTGCTGGTGCACTCACTCTCTCTCTCTCTCTCACCCAGGCGCCCCATGATTTTATTTTTAAGTAATCTCTATACCCAATGTGGGGCTCTGACTTTACAACCCCGGGATCAAGAGTCACATGTTGTACCAACTGAGCCAGCCAGGTGCCCCTGAAGTAGGAAGATTTTTAAAGGATGACTATTATGAGCATACTTATCTTTTCATTAACTTCTGATACAGTTTTCAAAGGTGAAAGCACAACTTAAAAGACTCAGCTTAGGGGGGACCTGAGTTCCTCAGTTGGTTCAGCATCTGCCTTCGGCTCAGGTCATGATCCCAGGGTCCTGGGATCAAGCCCTGTGTCGGGCTCTCTGCTCAGCAAGGAGCCTGCTTCTCCCTCTCCCAATGCCTGCTGCTCCCCCTGTTTGTGTTCTTTCTCTCTGTCAAATAAATAAAATCTTAAAAAAATTAAAAAGGGAAATAAAAAATCTTCTACTCTGGGGGTGAGTGGATGGCTCAGTCCATTAAACGTCTGCCTTCGGCTCAGGTCATGATCCCAGGGTCCTGGAATCCAGCCCCAAGTTGAGCTCCTTGCTCAGTGGGGAGCCTGCTTCTCACTCTCCCTCTGCCTGCTGCTTCCTTTGCTTGTGTTCTCTCTCTCTCTGACAAATAAATAAATAAAATATTTAAAACACACACACACACACACACACACACACAACTCCTACTCCATAATGTGTCCAACACTGTTTGACACATACTGTTTTGTTTTGTATATATTTATTTATTTAAGATTTTTTTTTAATTTATTTGAGAGGACTCACTTGGATGAGCTGGGGGAGGGGCAGCGGGAGAGGGAGAAGCAGGCTCCCCGAGCAGAGCCCCAGACAGGGCTCCATCCCAGAACTCTGAGATCGTGACCTGAGCTGAAGACAGATGCTTAACACATGGAGCCACAGAGGTGCCCCAAATACTGTTTTATTTTAATTCCTACAATAATTCTTTAATGATAGAGTTTCTGCCCATTTTACAGATGAAGAAGCTGAGGCTTGGTTAGGAAGCTAACCAGCCTTGACTCACAATATAAGTGGCAGAGAATGTGTTTAAGTCCAGGGGCCCATTTTATGTCAAAGCCCTGGCTCTTCTCAGCATACCGCCTGCTTCTATTCCAGCCCCAGGTTTTCAGGAATACCTTTCATACGGTTAGGATCAGGATATAAGTAATTTGTTTTTAAATAATGCTGTCGGTTTGCATGTGTTGAAATGTGAAATATGCCAGATTTCAGAAAAGTGAACAGTTGTGTCATGTAATTTGTACCTTGAGGAGTCATGGGGTATGTCTGTCCCCTTAGTACCTTGCCTCCCTGGGAATACAGTCCCTAGTTCAGCAGAGGGCTTTTGCTGGGAAGACAGCAAACAAACTGATGGATGCCCTAAAGGACTCTGACCTCCTACACTGGAAACACAGCCTGTCAGAGCTCATCGATATCAGCATTGCACAGAAAACAGCTATCTGGAGACTCTATGGCCGCAGGTGGGTCTTCAAGCCAACTTTCAAGGCCATAGGGGCAGGAATCCTCCCAGAGGTGAGCAGAAGCTAGCGAACTGATTCTCTGAAAGGCCAGATGGACAAGTCATTTTCCCCTTTGATGAAAGTTGTTCATGCAGGGAATGAAAGAAAATGCTTATAGTTTTAAATTTAGAATTGTACTTTGCACAGACTTTGTAAAGTTCTTTCTTGTGCTCATTCTTATTTACGCCTCCCAACTGCCCCATGAGGTAACTGGTGGGTGGGCTCCACTCCAGGATGTGAAAACCAAGGTTCACACGTCTGATCTGCCCAAGATCACAGACGTCAGTAGCAAGTGACAGAGCCAAGACTCACACTCAGGTCCTGAGACTCCAAGCGCTTTGCCCCTGTGATCTGAGACCAGACTTTCTCTTCCTGTCCCTGGCAGGCAGGGCCACAGTCACTCGGGTTTCGCTTCCCTGTTAGCTGAGGTGTGTTTTCTGGAGCATCTCTGGCCTCAAGTTTAATTTTCCATTTGGCCTCCTTTAGCTTGGAAGTACCTTTCTGAACCAGGTTTTTAATCCTGGAGCCTGTCCCTACCCCACCTTCTACCTAGACAGTCTATTTCTAGGAACTCAATAATGAAAGGAAGTGCCTACTTGACCAGTCTTGTTTGTGTATACTTGAGATCATTTTTTGGCAGGATGTGCTCTGAGACAGCTGCAGACCCTGGCTGCTGCGTACATTGCCAGAGCAGCTGGTGCCAGGATGGCATCAGGTCTGAATTTATCCGTGAAAACTGATTAACACACTTGTGACCACAGGGGAATTAGAGGCAGTCAAGGGGTCTGGAGCTTGGAACTCCCAGTTGTGCCATAACCACCCCATGTTTCCTTTGGGGCTACACATGCAGGGTGTGTTCCTGCTTTCCTGGTGCTGAGGGTGGGAGAGCCGTCAGTGGGAGGCAGCCGCTCCCGCTAAGCCAGAGCCTGCAGACGGACTTCCTGTCCTTCCATTTCCACTCAACAGAGTTGTGGGGTGTGGCTGGGGGGCAGCCTGGGTCTCTTGACTGAAGGGAGTTCCTGTCTGTCTCCCCACCCAGCACCATGGCCCTGCAGCAGGCCCAGATGTTGCTGAGCATGAACAGCCTGGAGTCTGTGAATGCGGGTGTGCAGCAGAACAACACGGAGTCATTTGCCGTCGCCCTCTGCCATCTTGCAGAGTTGCATGCAGAGCAGGTAGGCAGGTAGCTGGGCCTGCACGCTCTGGGAGCGGTGGAGGCTCCGCCACCTCTCCCCTCTGCTCCTTGAGAAAAGCACTGGATGTGTCTGGGTCAGGCCTGGTTGGATGCAGGGGGCGCTGAAAGAGTACGATCCTATCGGTGGAAATGGATGGGGTGTGGAGTCTACACAGTTGTTGAACTTTTTGCATCTCTTTGCATTGACAAAGGAAATAAGATATCAGCTATTTCCATGTAACAAATGGAATATAAAAAAGTCTTTGAAATTTCAGGTAGTGGAGCTAGGTATGCTTATAGGAGATGGGAAGGCCACACCAGTTAATGTTAAGTCTACAGCACAAGTCTGATTGACTCCAAAAAGGGACAGTGGGAATTGGATGTAACCTTGACTTACAGCCCAAGTCATTTTATGTGATTCTCTTTGGAGGGGATTGATTAAAGGGTCTCTCATGCTGCTCTAAGCTTTCTCTCTCCTTTGCTCTAAAATGTCTTCTTTAATGGAAGAGAAGTCAGGGAAGGTTCTTACCCAAGCCCTCTATCTCACTAAACACTGCCTTGGCTATAAGTGCATTTCCTTGATCATGTATCTTTTCTCCACTTCTCTGTGCTGTCCCTTACTGTTAGATTATTGTTAGGTTGTATTTTTTTTTTTTTTAAGATTTTATTTATTTGCCAGAAAGTGAGAGAGAGAGCAGAAGCAGGGGCAGAGGCAGGCAGAGGGAGAGGGAGAAGCAGGATCTCTGATGAACAGGGTGCCCGATGTGGGACTCGATCCCAGGACCCTGAGACCATGACCCGAGCCAAAGGTAGACATTCAACAGAAGGAGCCACCCAGGCGTCAGCCCTCAGGATTCCCTAATCTGCGGCCTAAAGGCTGTTGGATGGTGTCCACCCCTTTCAGAAGTCTCTAAAGACTTCCCTCCACTAAATGTGTTTTAGCATCTGACAATCCTTTAGGTATCTGTGGAGACAAAGGGGATGGATGGGGTCTGGCTGGGTCCCACATGCACCTTCATCAGCTGCCCTCTTCCTGCACCTGGGAGGCGTTGCCCACGCTTCCTGACGCCAGAGCAGCAGCCAGCTGCACTTGCTGTTTGCTTTCCCCGAGGAATCTGCACGTTCATCACTTTCTTGGGTTTTTTTCCCCCCTCTTAATGGAACCTCTGACATCTCCTCTTCTGCTTTCCTGTTACCCTGCTTAAGTGGAGCATGGATGAGTCAGTGAACCTTCAGTTAGGTATTTGGTGTGAGCCTTGTGTGACTTTTCTCTCCCCAACAAATTCATTGAGATAAAATTCACATGTGATACAATTCACCCAATTTAAATTTCCCCATATGGCTTTTTAAAGTCAAATTCTCCCCACTGACCCCAGCCTTAAACTGGATAACTTCCTTTCAAGCTCTGTTTGAGTTATGTAGGGTAGAAATAATATTTTTTTCCTGCTGGACTGAAAAACTGCTTTACAAAAATCTCGGTCGTGGCTCAATACTCAAGCCTTGAAACTTTCTCTGAGGCCAGTTATTAGAGTTCTGTGATGTTTCCTGGGAGATTTTTCCTGCTGTTTGGATTTGGATTCGTATTTCCGGCTTCATCTCCCTTATATCCCTGGGTTATGTGAAGAAGCTGCTGACCCCATCATTGCCTGGCTCCAGTGGCCAGGATATGTTGAGAACCCTTAAGAATTGCACTGCTGGGGCACCTGGGTGGTTCAGTGGGTTGGGCCTCTGCCTTCAGCTCGGGTCATGATCTTGGGGTTCTGGGATCGAGCCCCACATCGGGCTCTCTGATCCGCGGGGAGCCTGCTTCCCTCTCTCTCTCTGCCTGCTGCTCTGCTTACTTGTGACCTCTGTCTGTCAAATAAATAAATAAAAACTTAAAAAAAAAAGAATTGCACTGCTAGGAGATAGGCAGTGGCCTCTCTGTTTCAATTTAGTCCCTCCCCCGCTTTCCTCAGCCTGCCTTCGTAAGACCTTTCTAGTGCTAGAACATCAACCAGGTAGCTATACCACATGGCTGATGATTGTCGCGTTTTTAATTGTACAGGTTAGATAGACCCCTGGAAAATTAAGCTTGGCCTGTGGTGGAGAAGGCAGCTTTATCATGTATCTCCATTTGTTCCTTTATTTCCTTTGTGAGTGCTTCGGTTTGTGTTCTAAAATTGATCTCCAAATAAACTGGGTGCTGCACTTTGATGTGGCAGTGACTGGGGCATGAGAGAACCTACAAAGAAGTTATAAGGTCTGAATTGCTGTTTCTGACCTTCCTTCTGAAACCCAGAGGGAGCACTAAGACAGCCAGCCCCCTTGTTCTTTTGTATAATTCTAGACCATTTGGTATCATTCCTCTCCCAGCCTCAGGAGGGGCAGGTCACAGTAGGAATGGGGGGATGCACTGTGTATCTCTCTACTTGGCCTAAAAGGTTTGACGACCCATCTCCATCCAGATGCCCAACTATGGCAGTCATGAGAATAATTGGCAAGATTGGTCATTTAAAAATCATAAGAATAAAAAGATTATTGACCTTTTATTATAATTCATTGTAATTTCCACTTCACTTCAAATAAAAGTTCACTTGCAATCTAATTAAACTTCTATATAGATTATAGACCTAATCAAAGGACTGGGACAAATTGAAAAGCTTTTGGAGTCAAGAAACATTCCAATGACATAAGGGTATAAAAAAAGGCATGAACAATGTATTCACATAAAAAACACAAATGACCCAAATACATGAAAAAATTTTCAATCTAGTCATTAAAGAAATTCAAATTAATACAGTGAAATATTATTTTCACCTGTCACATAGGCAATCCTTAAGTTTATGGTGGGAGAAAGGCATAGAGTGCTGGTGTGAAAGTTCTTGGCATGCTTCTGGAGGGTAATTTAGTAATTTATATCAGAGGGCTTTGGAATGCCAGCATTTGACCAGCCAGGTGTTTTTTTTTTTTAATTTTATTTATTTATTTGTCAGAGAGAGAGAGAGCATAGGCAGACAGAGTGGCAGGCAGAGGCAGAGGGAGGGAGAGGCAGGCTTCCCGCCAAGCAAGGAGCCCGATGTGGGACTCGATTCCAGGACACTGGGATCATGACCTGAGCCGAAGGCAGCCGCTTAACCAACTGAGCCACCCGGGCATCCCTGACCAGCCAGTTTTACTTCAGAGGTCTTATCCTGAGGAAATGATTGGACAGATGGACAGTGTAGAGCTATATGCACGGAGATATTCAACGTAGCATTCTTAAAATGGATAAAATTAGAAACAACTGAACTATCCCACACTAGGAGGTTATTTTTCTTATTGTTTATATTTATTTTGAAGTTGTTTTCCTAGAGTGAACATGCATTACATGTGTAATTCAAAAAAAATTTTTAATGAACAAATAAGATATGCTAGAACCTAAAAAAAATAACCCCTCGATGTATGGGAGTGTGTGGCTGGCACCTTCCCGGGTGCAGCACCACGAACAGGTGAATCACAGTGACAGCCTGTGAGTGGTGTAGCAGGTGTGGTTTCTACACAGGTGTGCTCACCAAATCGTGTGTTTCTGCTTAGGGCTGTTTCGCTGCAGCTTCGGAAGTGTTAAAGCACTTGAAGGAACGATTCCCGCCTAATAGTCAGCATGCCCAGGTAATCTACCTTTTGCATGGCATTGGATTTATTTCCAAAGAGACTGTTTTTACTGTATTGTTGTCAAAGCAGAATATTTTAGGGTCTCCACTCAGTTTCTTGTGTCTTGGTTCCTTTCTTGTGTCCTCTGTGCACTGAGGTGAACATAGGCACATAGGCACAGCTCTGTTCAAGAGGGCAGAGAAATAAACTCTGATAAAAGGTTTAAAGATTTATTTAGGGAACTTTTTTTTCCCCCTGTCTTTATGGTTTTAGCTAGTATTCCTTATATCTCTAACTGTATGGATCGTCCATGTCCATGGACAGATGAAGAATTAAGTCTCAGTTTGGTGTTATGTCCCTTACTGAGCAACTCTAATCTTTTCCTCCCAGAATTAAATAACCTTTTGGAAAAATGTTGTCCCCAGAGGGGATTTAATTTTTTAAAGCACTCCCAGGCCCCCTGTTCCTTAGTGCACTGATCTCTCTCTATCTAATGGGGCTGAGAAAGCTGTTAAACCGGTCCTTTCTTCTTTCCGTTACCAAGTTTAGTCAGCAATGGATTCGAGAATTTGAAACCATAAGAGACCATGGCCTGGGAATCTCCTACTGCTGGTCCCTGAGGCTGCCACTCCCAGGGGCTGTTGGATAGGCTGTGGGTACCCATCTGCGTGTGAAATGTGCTGGGGTCTCACTGCTTTCAGCAGGCTGTGATCTGAACTCAGAGTACCCAGCTGCAAAGGTGGCACACAAAATAGAAGGGGAAAGCGGGTGATGTGGGAAGAAAGAAGTGTGGTTCTGTGGCAGTGCTAATGCGATGGAACAGTTTTGGTTATAGTCCTAGCTGGTTTTTTTTTTTTTTTTAATGACAAATTAATTCAAAGTTCACAGAAAAAACATATGGCCGATAGATATATAACAAGATGCTCATCCCGACTGGCAGTCAGGGAAATACAAGTGAAAACAATAATGAGATATTGCATACCCATCAGATTGGCCAAAGGTAAAACACCTGACAGCGCCAAGTGTTGGTGAGGACAAGGAGCCACGTGCTTCTGGGAGGGGAGAACGAATGGGCACGACATTATAATGAAGGCACATATGTCCTACGACCACATTCCCACTGCTTACTATAGACCTGAGATCAACTCTCTCCCCAGGGGAGATGTATGAGAATGTTGGTTGCAGCCTTGTTCAGAAGCGTGAAAAGTTGCTCCTACCTAAATACTCAACAACAGAGAATAGATAAGTTGTCGCTTTTTCATGTAATTGGAAACTATTCATCCGTGCAAAGGGTAAACTAGAGCTACTTGTATGAACACGTGTGAGTTCCAGAAAAATGTTGAGCTTAAAAGCAAGTTGTCAAAGGATACATACGGTAGGACAGTATTTACTTTATACAAAATTTTAAATGTACAAGATTGCTCTCTGGGCTTAGACCTATTTGTAGTGACAGGGCTAAATGCACCAAGAAGGCTGGAACCATCCGTAAATACCAGACCTGTTAGGGTGCCTCCTTCAGGAAAATGTGAACAGGACTGAAATAAGCCAGCACCCCAAGTACACTTGCTCCTTCGGTGGCAAAATCAAGATGAAAAGACTGAGCTGTGGGGATCTGACACTGAGGTTCCTACATGAAAACCACAGCCTGGGGCGGGATGGGGGGTGGCCCGGACCTACAGCACCACTTCTGAAGGAATTGAAAGTGAAAGACTGGGTAGAAGCTCTACCATTTAAAACACTGCTAACCTATAATAAATGGTTCATTTATGTAACAAAATTACTTTGGCTTGTTATAAATTAATTAATTAACACTAATTTTTTGAAGATTTTATTTATTTATTTGACAGAGAGAAAGAAAGCATAAGCAAGGGGAGCAGCAGGCAGAGGAAGAGGGAGAAGCAGGCTTCCCGCAGAGCAGGGGGAGCCCGATGTGGGACTCGATCCCAGAACTCCGGGATGATGACTTGAGCCAAAGGCGGTCGCTTAACCATCTGAGCCACCCAGGCACCCCTTGTTGTAAATTCATTAACATTCTGTTGCATTGCATTGACTTATCTTTCTCAAAAGCTTGGAAATCACAAATCCTTCTAATTTTTTTTTAAGATTTTATTTATTTATTTGACAGACAAAGATCACAAGTAGGCAGGGAGGCAGGCAGAGAAAGGAGGAAGCAGGCTCCCCGTGGAGCAGAGATCCCGATGAGGGGCTCGATCCCAGGACCCTGGGATCATGACCTGAGCCGAAGGCAGAGGCTTAACTCACTGAGCCACCCAGGTGCCCCAAATCCTTCTAATTTTTAATTGGAAAAAAATCATACAGGATCATATTATATATTAAGGGTAAGAATATATGCAGTAAAAGTATAAAAACATGAATGGGAGTTATAAACATTAAATCAGTTACTTTGGACAAAGAAAGGGGAATGGAATTTGCAAAGAACTTCAGTAGTGCGTGATACTGTGAGGCAAATAAAGCAAAATTCTTGTGATTTGACAAAGTTGGTGATTGGCAGACATGTTTTTTTATTATTCGTGCTTTTTCACATCCTTGAAATATTTATAAAAAAAATTTTAAGTCTCAAAAAATGTGTATGAATTGTAAGGATATTTGCTAATAAGCAAGCTGAAATATTTTTTTTTTAAAGATTTTATTTATTTTTCTGACAGAGATTACAAGTAGGCAAGAGAGGCAGGCAGGGAGAGAGAGGAGGAAGCAGGCTCTCCGCGGAGCAGAGAGCCCAATGTGGGGCTCGATCCCAGGACTCTGGGATCATGACCTGAGCCGAAAGCAGAGGCTTTAACCCACTGAGCCACCCAGGCGCCCCAAGCTGAAATATTTTTATATTTTTGTTGAATAATGAGGTGAACACTTGCCATTTTGTTCTTAATTTTTTTTCTTATTAGTTATGGATGCTGTGTGATCAAAAAATACAATTTGACAGAGCAATGAATGATGGCAAATACCATTTGGCTGATTCACTTGTTACAGGAATCACAGCTCTTAATAGCATAGAGGGTGTATACAGGTAAGAGACTTTGAAAACTCCAACCCCAGGATGAAGTAATTCTCAAATGCCTTTATTCTTATTTGTTTAATTAAAATTAATTTATTAACTTTAACTTAGGAAAAGACTTCTTATATATTTATTACCAATTTGTTCTGGGAAATTAGAAAATACAGATGAGTAAAATGGACCCAAGATAATCACTAACATGCTGATACCGATAATTTCAGACTTTTGTGTTCTTGCATGTGTGTGGGGGGTAGGTGTATACACATGCGCTTACACACACACACTTTTTTTCCTCTTTTCACAAAAACCGTATCAGGCAGAGTTCTTCCCCCTGGGAGGTTCACAGTCTAATTGAGGAAATAGAGACTCCAACCCCGAAGGGGGCTCGACTTGCAAAACGTCAGCATCACCATTTGTGTTTATTTTGTTTCTGTGTCAGGAAAGCAATTGTACTACAAGCTCAGAACCAAATGTCAGAGGCGCACAAGCTTTTACAAAAATTGTTGATTCACTGTCAGAAAATCAGGAACACAGAAATGGTGATCAGGTAAGGGAGGTCCCTCGAGCCTCTGCTGTAGGTGGTCCTTTGTGCCCGCCGTTCTCATCCCGTGTCTTCCTCTTTGCTGGCAGCGTCCTGCTGTCTGTGGCAGAGCTGTACTGGCGATCTTCCTCCCCCACCATCGCGCTGCCCGTGCTCCTGCAGGCTCTGGCCCTCTCCAAGGAGTACCGGTTACAGTACTTGGCCTCAGAAACGGTGCTGAACTTAGCTTTTGCTCAGGTAAGCTGATCTCTGTTTTTATAGCACGTATTTGTGCTCAAGAACTGGTGAGACTGTTACTACTTTTTCGTTTTGGAAAGGATAATAATGAGCTTTGACTTCTTAATATTGAAGTCTGGGAATGTAGTCTCATTGTCAAGCCCTCCCTGGGAATCTGAAGCTGCCAACTCCATGGCAAGCTGACCCCTCCCAGCGGCACTGGCTGTGCCGAGCTGTGTATTTAAGAAAGGGGGTGCACCTCTTCTTTGAGGACACTTGTATCATATTAATGATTTAGCTGGCCCAGAGCTATGCTTGGTTAATAAGGGGATAAAGAAACGAGGAAGTTGTGTGTTCATTGAAAGCTTTTGGAAATTAAATTGTATTTTATGTTTATTTTTTATCTCCCCCTGAGGAATGTAAAGGCTGTGAGAAAAGGACCTTTGTTTTCTCCTTGCTGTGTCTTCTGGTACATAGTAAAATGTACACATAGTAGATTTTTAATAAATATTTAGTGAGTGAATGCATTTTGAACTCACTGGCACTAGAGGCATTTACTAAAGCAGAGATTCCCCAAACTATGCATTAAAATCAATTGGGAAGATTTAAAAAATATCTACATATTTGGCCTTGCCGCAAATGCATGCAGTCAGAATCTGTATGGAAGGAGCACAGAAATCTAATGTTTTCCTTTCCAGCTTCTCTAGTGATTTTTTTCTTTTTTTTCAAGATTTTATTTATTTATTTATTTATTTGACAGAGATAGAGGACAAGCAGAGGGAGTGGGATAGGGAGAAGCAGGCTCCGTGCTGAGCAGGGAGCCCGATGCAGGGCTCCATCCCAGGACTCTGGGATCATGACCTGAGCCAAAGGCAGAGGCCTTAACCCACTGAGCCATCCAGGTGCCCCATCTTTTCCCTTTCTTGATCATGACCTTTGATGCACTAAAGTTTTTAATTTCTATGAAATCCATTTCATCCTTTTTTTCTTTTGTAGCTTATGCTTTTGGTATTCTACTTAAACTGTTGCTTAATCCAAGTTCATGAAGATTTATACCTGTATTTCCTTCTAAGGATCTTAATAGTCTTAGGTCTTACATTTAGGTCTTTGATCCATTTTGAGTTAATTTTTATATATGGTGTGAGGAGGAGTCCAGCTTTATTCTTTCACGTACAGATATCCCCGTGTCCTAGCACCACTTGTTGAAAAGGCTGTTCTTGGGGCGCCTGGGTGGCTCAGTGGGTTAAAGCCTCTGCCTTCGGCTCAGGTCATGATCCCAGGGTTCTGGGATAGAGCCCCGAATCTGGCTCTCTGCTCAGCGGGGAGCCTGCTTCCTCCTCTCTCTCTCTGCCTACCTCTCTGCCTACTTGTGATTTCTGTCTGTCAAATAAATAAATAAAATCTTAAAAAAAAAAAAAGGCTGTTCTTTTCCCATTGAATATTCTTGGTACCTTGTCAAAAATATTGATCATGGGGGCGCCTGGGTGGCTCCGTGGGTTAAAGCCTCTGCCTTCGGCTCGGGTTGTGATCTCAGGATCCTGGGATCGAGCCCCGCATCGGGCTCTCTGCTCCACAGGGAGACTGCTTCCTCCTCTCTCTCTGCCTGCCTCTCTGCCTACTTGTGAACTCTGTCAAATAAATAAATAAAATCTTAAAAAAAAAATTGGGGCGCCTGGGTGGCTCAGTGGGTTAAGGCCTCTGCCTTCGGCTCAGGTCATGAACCCAGGATCCTGGGATCGAGCTCCGTATCGGGCTCTCTGCTCCGTGGGAAGCCTGCTTCTTCCTCTCTCTCTGCCTGCCTCTCTGCCTGCTTGTGATCTCTGTCTGTCAAATAAATGAATAAAATCTTAAAAAAAAAAATTGATCATGGACATTGAGTTTATTTCTGCATTCGCAATTCTATTCCATTGTTCTATATTCTGTCTTTATTTATGCCTGTACTGTTTTGATTACTGTACTTTGTATTAAATTTAAAATCAGAAAAAAAAATTTTAAATCAGGAAGTAAGAGGGGCTTGGGGATGGTGCAGTTGGTTTCTGTTCAGGGGGTGATCTTGGCATTGTGAGATAGAGACCTGCATTGAGACTTTCCTTCCCTCCCCACCTCCCTCTCATGCTTTCTCTCTTTCTCTCTAAAGTTAATCAAATCAAAAAGTAAGAGGCCTCCAACTTTGTTCTTTTTCAAAATTATTTTAGCTATTGTTGTTCCTTTGCAATTCCCTATGAATTTTAGAATAGCTTGTCCATTTCAGCAAAAATGGCATTTGGAATTTTGATAAAGATTGCGTTAAATCTGTAGATGCATTAGGAGACTGTTACCATTTTCACAATATTAAGTCTTCCAGTCCATTAACAGGATATCTTTTATTTAGATCTTCTATAATTTCTTTAACAGTGTCCTCTAATTTTCAGTGCACAATTCTTAGAATTTCTTAGTTAAACTTACTCCTAAGTATTTTATTCTTTTTGAAGCTATCATAAATGGAATTTAGAAAACATTCATAGGGCCTGGGTGTCTCAGTTGGTTAAGTGTTTGACTCTTGGTTTCGGCTCAGGTAAGGATTTTGGAGTCTGGGAACTGGGCCCTGTGTTGGGCTCTGTGCTCAGTGCGGAGTCTGCTTGTTCCTCTCCCTTTGCTCCTTCCTAGTCTTGAATAAATAAATAAAATATTTTTTAAAACATAAAAATTTAATTTCATGTTTGGATTGTTTTTTTTTTTTTTTAAGATTTTATTTATTTATTTGAGAGAGAGGCAGTGAGAGAGCATGAGCGAGGAGAAGGTCAGAGGGAGAAGCAGACTCCCTGTGGAGCTGGGAGCCTGATGCGGGACTCGATCCCAGGTCTCCAGGATCATGACCTGAGCCGAAGGCAGTCGTCCAACCAACTGAGCCACCCAGGCGTCCCTCATATTTGGATTGTTTATTGCTAATGTGTATTGATCTTATATCCTGCAACTTTGCTGAACTTGTTTAATACCTGTTACAGGTTTTTAAGAATTCCTTAGAGTTTTCTATATATAAGATCAGCTCATCTGCAAATACAGAGACTGTTACTTTCATTCTAATTTGAATGTCTTTCATTTCTTGTTCTTGCCTAATTGCCCTGTGCAGAACTTCCAGATCAGTGCTGAATAGAAGTGGCAAGAGTTTACATCCTGTTTTTGCTCCTGATCTTCGGGGGATGATTTCAGTCTTCCATTGTTAAACATGGTGTTAGCTGTAGGTTTTTCACTGGTGCATCAGAATTAGGTTGAGGAAGTTCCCTTCTACTGCTTCTACTCCTGTTGGGTTTTTGTGAAATGTTTTTTGTTTCTTTTTTTTTTTTTAAGATTTTATTTATTTCTTTGTCAGAGAGAGAGTGTGTGTGCGCGCAAACGGGGAAAGGCAGGCAGAGGAAGAAGCAGGCTTCCCAGGATTATGACCTGAATCAAAGGCAGATTTAACCAACTGAGTCACCCAGGTGTTCCTGTTTTTTCTTTTTCGATTGAGTAGATTGTGTTTTTCCCCCCGTTTATTCTTTTTTTTTTTTTAAGATTTTATTTATTTGACAGAGGGAGACACAGTGAGAGAGGGAGCACAAACAGGAGGAGTGGGAGAGGGAGCCGCAGGCTCCCCGCTGAGTCAGGGAACCTGATGCTTGATCCTAGGACCCTGGGATCATGACCTGAGCCAAAGGCAGACGCTTAATGACTGAGCCACCAAGATGCCCCCCCCCTTTATTCTATTAATATAGTGTTTTACATTGATTTTTGCATATTGACCTACTGTTGCATTCTTGGGATAAGTCATACTTGATTATGTTGTATGATCCTTTTAATAAGCTGTTGGATTTGGTTTGCTAGCATTTTGCATCTGTATTCATAAGGGATATTGGTTTGTAGTTTTCTTTTCTTGTGATATCTTCATCTTGCTTTGATATTAGGGTAGTAGTGGCCTCATAAAGTGAGTTAAGAAATGTTTCCTCCTCTTCTATTTTTGAGAAGAATGAGCATTGGTGTTAATTCTTCCTAAAATGTTTGATTTTGCCGTTGAAGCCATGTGGTCCTGGTCTCTTCTTTTTTTTGGAATTTTTTTTGGTTATCGATTCATTTTCTTTACTTATTATGGGTCCATTCAGATTTTTTTTAAGTAGGCACCCAACGCAGCATTTGAACTCAGGACCCTGAGATTAACACCCACACTGAGACCAAGAGTCAGACACTCAACCAACTGAGCCACTCAGGTGCCCCCCATTCAGATTTTCTATTTCTTGTTGAGTCAATTTTGGTAATTCGTATCTTTCTAGAAATTTGTTCATTTTATCTAGTTTATCTAATTTGTTGGCATACAATTGTTCATAGTATTCTCCTATAATCCTCTTTATTTCTGTAAGGTTGTTAGCTAACTCTCTGCTTTCATTCTTGATTTTTGTCATTTGAGTCTTCTCTCTTATTTTTTTTAGTTAGTCTAGCTAACAGTTTGTTAATTTTCTTTATCTTTTCCAAGAACCAGCTTTTGGTTTATTGATCCTGTTGTTTTTCTTTTCTCTGTTTTATTCATTTTTTTTTCTTTCTTTTTTAATATGTTATCATTTTTTCTTTTTTAAAATTTAAATTCAATTAATTAACATATAATATATTATTAATTTCAGAGGTAGAGGTCAGTGATTCATCAGTCTAATATAATACCCAGTGCTCATTATATCACGTACCCTCCTTAATGTCCCTCATCCAGTTGCCTCACCCCCTATTTTGTTCATTTTCACTCAATCTTTATTATTTCTCTGGCTCTGTTAGCTTTGAATGTAGTTTGGTCTTTTTTGTTTTTTTTGTTTCTTTTTTAAAAGATTTTATTTATTTGAGAGAGAGGAGAGAGAGTGCACGAGGAGAGCAGAGAAGGGAGGGGGAGAGGGAGAGGCAGACTCTCCATTTCGGGGCTCGATCCCAGGACCCTGGGATCATGACCTGAGCTGAAGGCAGACACTTAACTGACTGAGCCACCCAGGCACCCCTTTTTTTTTAGTTTCTTAAGGTGGAAGTTCAACTTACTGATTTGAGATCTTTTTTCTTTTTTAATTTATGCCCTTACAGCTATAAATTTTCTTCTGAGTACTACGTCCTGTAAGTTTCTGTGTATTGTATGTGTCTTCATCTCAAAGTATTTTCTAATTTCCCTTGTGATTTCTTCTTTTACTTACTGTTTACTTAAAGGTGTGTTGTTGAATTTCTATATTTTTATGAATCATCTGGATTGCCTTCTATTATTGATTTCTAATTTTATTTCATGTGATCAGAGAAGATACTTAGCATGATTTCAGTCTTTTAAAATTTAGAGTGTTATTTTGGGACCTAACACATGATCTATCTGGAAGGTGTTCCATGTGCACTTGAGAAGAATGTGCATTCTGCTGTTGTTGGGTAGAGTGTGCTCCTAACCAGTGACTGTTACAGCTTGTCAGTTCATAGTGTTGTTCTGGTCTATTTCCTTGCTGATCTTCTGTCTGGTTGTACTCTCCCTTAGTGAAAGTGGAGTACTGGAACTATTATTGTTAAACTGTCTAATTTTTCCTTCAGTTCTATCAGTTTTTGCTTTATATATTTTGGGGTTCATTGTTTGCCATATATGTGGTTATAATTGTATCTTCTTGATAAATTGACCCATTATCAGTGTGTAATGTCTTTTAGCTTTGTAACAGTTTTTTTTTTTTTTTTTTAAGATTTTATTTATTTATTTTAGAGAGGGTGCAAGGGCACAAGCAGGGAGGGGTAGAGGGGGACGGAGAAAGAATCTGAAGCAGACCCTGCACTGAGCGTGGAGCCCAATGTGGGGCTTGATCCCACAACTATGAGATCATGACCTGAGCCAAAACCAAGAGTCAGATGCTTAACCAGTTGAGCCACCAGGTGCCCCTTTTGTAACAGTTTTTTTTTTTTTAAAGATTTTATTTATTTATTTGACAGAGTTGTAACAGTTTTTGATTTAAAGTCTATTTTATCTGATATAAGAATAGTCACTCCAGCTCTCTTTTGGTTACTGTTTGCATGGAATATCTTTTCTTTGTCCTTTTACTTTCAGCCTATTTGTGTCTTTAACCAGAGTATCCTTGTAGATAGCATATGGTTGGATCATGTTTTTTTCAAATATATTGTGCTAATCTCTGCCTTGTAATTGAAGAATTTAATTCATTTATATTTAATGTAATTACGGATTTGAAAGACTTCTGTTTTGTTCTTTTTTTCTATATGTCTTATATCTTTTTTGTTCATCAGTTCCTCCATTACTGTTTCTTTTGTATTAAATGGATGTCTCTTGTTTTATTTTACTATATACTTTTGAGTTATTTTCTTAGTGGTTCCCCTTCTTTGAATGATTCTTACACAGCAAGAATGATGTTCTGACCCTTTGGAATCACCGATCTAAAGGATATTGATTCTGAATCTTTTTGTAAAGGCAAAAACCTTTCTATAGTGTGAATAACTTATACCTACTATAGCCATCATAATATGAAATCAGATTGACACACATTGTTTTCTAGGAGTGTGGTGCATATTAAATGTAGTACATGTCAAGGAGAGCATAAGCCAGACATGGCCCTTCAGGAGAGAAGAGCCAGAAATGAAGCCTTTTCTGTCATGGGCAGTGGATGTGGATTTGTACAGTACCACAGTGTTTCTTTTTCAGCTCATTCTTGGAATCCCAGAACAGGCCTTAAGTCTTCTCCACATGGCCATTGAGCCCATCCTGGCTGACGGGGCAGTGCTGGACAAAGGCCGTGCCTTGTTCTTGGTGGCCAAGTGCCAGGTGGCTTCAGCAGCTTCTTACGATCCACCGAAGAAAGCAGAAGGTAGGGAGCCACTCAGAGATTGCTAGGCAATACCAATGTGGAAAAAAAAAATTAAATTTAGGACCCAGAAGAAGAAAGACATTAAATTTGGGACAGTATTTAAGTTCTCAAATATGTTAAAATTTCATGCTGTATTTAAAGTACTTTGGGACGCCTGGGTGGCTCAGTTGGTTAAGCGGCTGCCTTCTGCTCGGGTCATGATCCCAGTGTCCTGGGATCAAGTCCCACATCGGGCTCCTTGCTCGGCGGGGAGCCTGCTTCTCCCTCTGCCTCTGCCTGCCACTCTGTCTGCCTGTGCTCACTCTCTCTGACAAATAAATAAATAAAATCTTAAAAAAAAAAAAGTACTTTGCCATGTTTGCTTGGCATGAAATTTAAGGGCAAGTGAATCATTATTTTAACCAAAGACCTTTTTAAAAACCTCACCCTAGTGTTGTTTTTTTTTTCTTCTTGAAGAGTAGAATTACAAAACTATCTGATACATGTTAAATCAATAAAAGTAGATGTTAAGTTTTTGGTATTTTTTTTTTTTAAGATTTTATTTACTTATTTGACAGACAGATCACAAGTAGGCAGAGAGGCAGGCAAAGAGAGAGGAGGAAGCAGGCTCCCCGCTGAGCAGAGAGCCCGATGCGGGGTTCGATCCTAGGACCCTGAGATCATGACCTGAGCTGAAGGCAGAGGCTTTAACCCACTGAGCCAGATGTTATGTTTTGAAAATGATGTGTGGACTGTTGAGTTAAACATGCGTGGTGTTTTCCCACTTTCCCTCAGCTCTGGAGGCAGCCATTGAGAATCTCAACGAAGCCAAGAACTATTTTGCAAAGGTCGACTGCAAAGAGCAAATCAGAGATGTTGTTTACTTCCAGGCCAGACTCTACCACACACTGGGGAAGACCCAGGAGAGGAACCGGTGTGCGATGCTCTTCCGGCAGCTGCATCAGGAGCTGCCCTCTCACGGGGTGCCCTTGATAAATCATCTCTAGTGAGAGCATCCCTGCTGAGCCGCCACAAAGGCTAGAAGATTTTGGACTTGTTTACATCCCCTCCCTCCATGTAGATGATGTACTTAATGTCTGTCTGATCAATAAACTGCATTCTGTTTAGTCTTATTTTGTTGCTAGAGTATACGTATTTGTTTTTTCCCTCCTTTTTTTTTTCCTTCAGGTTTTTATTTAGGGACACCTGGATGGCTCCATTGGTTAAGCGTCTGCCTTTGGGTCAGGTCATGATCCCAGAGTCCTAGGATAGAGCCCCACATCGGGCTCCTGGCTTCTCCCTCATCCTCTCCCCTTGCTTGTGCATTCTCTCTCGCACACTCTCTCTCTGTCAAATAAATAAATAAAATCTTGACAGAGAGTGAGCGAGAGAGAGAGAACACAAGTGGGGAGGGGAGAGGCAGACTCCCCACTGAGCAGGGAGCCCGACATGGGGCTCCATCCCAGGATTCCAGGATCGTGATGCAAGCCAAAGGCAGACACTTAACCAACTGAGCCACCCAGCAGCCCCACCCTTTTCTTTTTGATAGCAAAAGCTACCAACTGTTTTTGATAAACAGCTGTTTCATTATTCAGTTAGTGCAAATGTTAAAGATTATGTTCACTCTGAGCAAAGCCGCCAATGTCTTATTAGAATCTGTGCGTGGGGATTCCATCCCAGGGTGACTCTCCATCATCACATGAATTCACTAGCATCGGTGCTTAGACATAAGCTCTTTTGGGTATTGGTAGATCTCTCTAGTAGTCAGTAGTGACTCCCTAGTGGGTCAGTATATATATATAAAATATGTATTTTATATATATATAAAAATATATATATATTTGTTTATTTGACAGAGAGAGAACACAAGCAGGGGGAAAAGAAGAGGGAGAAGCAGGGAGATGCAGGGCTCGATCCTGGAACCCTGGGATCATGACCTGAGCCGAAGGCAGACACTTAACTGACTGACCCACCCAGGCACCCTAAAAGGAAAAGATCTTTTTTTGGTTTTTGGACCAATGACAAGAAACCTGTTTCAGTCACTTTCTGGGTATTTGGTTTTTTGTATCTTCTGCATGAGTATATTTCTTTTCTCTTTATATAAATGGGAGGTGATGATAAAGTCTAGGAATTCATCATAAATAAGGTGATTATAAATTAAGAAAGGGTCTGAAGCTCAGAGGTGTGTGGGTGCTATCACTCAAATATAGAATGTATCTAGGGGCACCTGGGTGGCTCAGTGGGTTAAAGCCTCTGCCTTCGGCTCAGGTCATGATCTCAGGGTCCTGGGATCGAGCCCCGCGTCGGGTTCTCTGCTCGGCGGTGAGCCTGCTTCCTCCTCTCTCTCTGCCTGCCTCTCTGCCTACTTGTGATCTGTGTCTGTCAAATAAATAAATAAAATCTTTAAAAAAAAAAAAAATATATATATATAGAATGTATCTAATTTACGTCTCAAACCTGCAATTAAGCAGAACCAGTTATTGCTTTGTCTGTGAATTTATCTTATCCCTCTGTGTTTGTTCACAGGAAAGTCACTGTGTTTCAAGTCCAAAACAGCAGCAAGGAACCAACCAAATTCTACGGTTTCTATCATTGGCTCTTTCTCCGTTAAATTTAAACCTTATGGGAAATAATTTATCTCTAGAGCTCTTTGAAACAGTGTAAAACAACTCCCACTCATGGGGTACGTTTGTTGGCTAAAGACAGCTGCTCTGGAAACAAGAGGCTCAGTGTAGAGACTGAGACAGTAATTGGTGTGTTGATGTTGAAAAATCTTAAATTTGAAAGGTTATATATGTAGATGGCAAAAATTAAATATTCTTAAGAGCTGTAGAGTAAAAAGTAATTCTTCCTCCTAGAAAGTAACCTCTATTATCAGTTTTGCTTTTTTTTTTGACAGAGACCACAGTAGGCAGAGGGGCAGGCAGAGAGAGAGGGGGGAAGCAGGCTCCCCGCCAAGCAGAAAGCCCAATGCGGGGCTTGATCCCAGGACCCTGGGATCACGACCCGAGCTGAAGGCAGAGGCTTTAACCCACTGAGCCACCCAGGCCCCCCTATCAGTTTGTTTTTATTCTTCCAAATACATTCTCTCAACTGATAACATTTTTGTCCATGTATTTACACTATGGTCTCTCCAGTCTAAGAAATGATCTTTTTTTTTTTTTTTTTAAGATTTTATTTATTTATTTGTCAGAGACAGAGGAAGAGAGTGCAAGCGAGCACAGGCAGACAGAGTGGCAGGCAGAGGCAGAGGGAGAAGCAGGCTCCCTGCCGAGCAAGGAGCCCGATGTGGGACTCGATCCCAGGACGCTGGGATCATGACCCGAGCCGAAGGCAGCCGCTTAACCAACTGAGCCACCCAGGCGTCCCTAAGAAATGATCTTAATCACTCTGCCTCAGCAGAAGGTCCAAGTCATGGGGCAAGGTTGCTCAGCCGACCCTTCATGTATCAACATTGAAAACCAGAAATCAGACCTGACCGGGACCATCTACATAATCTGTAGGGCTAGCACCAAGTAAAAATACAAACTCTGTATTAAATAGAGCATTAAACCAAGGAAGGGGCACAATTTACACACCTGTGAAGCTAGCCTGCCTGATCCTGCTCCCAGCCTGCACACTCACCCTTGCAGAACTGAATCCAAAGCTAATATCATCTGTGGCCTGCTGCCATCTGTGACTTGGATTTGTTGGCTAAGGCCCCTCTCCTCCAGGAAGGAATAAGGGTTAAATGGAAAGTTGGAAACATCAGAATGAACCGCACACACCCCTACCCTGCCCTGAACTGTCTGGGTTATAGCTAATTGGCTTTTTTCCTGGTGGAGCATCTGGGGAGGGAAGATTCTGAATGGTGTAATTATGGATGGTTTAAACATGGAAGTGTAACTAAATGATGCTTTGGTTAAATGGGGAAAGGGTTTGGTGAGGAAGGAACTGAGGCTGTATTGCCATTGCCAGTGGGCATTCTGGTCTCTATCAGAGACCTTACCGAGAAGAAAGGTGTGTGGACCCAAGCCAGTGACTCAGTATGGTGGGAGCTCGACCAGCAGATTTAGTGATGAGTGTTTCCAGCCCTGCAGCAGGTGGGTACAAATATTTCAACAGAGAGTGCCATGTTGTAATTTATGTATATTGATGCATTTAATCTTTACAACAATCCTAAAACGTAGGCAATTGCATTTTTGTACAAGATTTTATTATTTATTTGAGAGAGAGCACATGAGCAGGGATGGGGGGAGAGGGGCAGAGGGAGAAGGAGAAGCAGGTTCTCCACTGAAGAGGGAACCCTATGCAGGGCTCAACCCCAGGACCCTGTGATCATGGCCAGAGCTGAAGGCAGACACTTAACCGACTGAGCTACCCAGGCGCCCCAGTAGGCAATAGCATTCATCCCATTTAACAGATGTAGAAACTGAGGCATAAGGAGGTTAATTCACTCACCCAAGGCCACACAGCTGGTAGGTTGCAGAGATGGGACTCCAGTCCAGTTCCTACATTACCCCCAGAGCTCCCTGTTTCCAGAGTTTTGAGAAGTACTGTAATATTTTGTGAACATTCTTTTCAGAGTTTAGATTTGATAACTGGTAATATCAGGTATCATTTATCTAGTGCCCAGTATAAGCCACTGTGCTCGGTACTTCCACCCGTACTATCTCTAATGCTTGTAAACCAAATATTATTTTACAGTTGAGGGAACAGCCTCAGAGATTTGGCCTGACCCAGCCCCCTCACTAGGAAGGATCCGTGGGGATTCCATCCCTGGGGTGACAGGCTTCTCATTCTTGTCACTGGAGCATCTTCGTGTTGACCTACGCGCCTTGAATACTCCTACTTGTTGAGAGTGTTTTGTATTTCGCCCCGATATTTTTGGATGCTTACACTGATTTTTTCTTTCTTACAGTACATCTAAGACAAATGAAGAGCTGCTTCATCTATGTCCCCACTGACTTCTCCTTTTATGCTGTTGTTTATGTTTAGGACTAACAACCATTTTAATCTCAATGCCCATTCAAGGGAAACTTTTCAGGCTCTCGCTCTCTTTTTTTTGATCAGTGTTTCTCCACTTTCCTGTGGAATGGGGAGGAATTCAATTAATACAGTATATCAGTGTGATTAATCCTGCTGTCTCTACCTGGATGTTTGAGGTTTGGGAGGTGGAATATTCCAGTGAACACCATGAGTAGAACACAGAACAGTTCCCAGAGAAAAAGACAAAGCCTTGGCAGGAGTTTATGATGCTGTCCTAGGGGGTAAAATAATTCTTTAGTCTTAGTTTTCAGCCCCTCCCTTTTACTGTCCCAAGTTTTCTTTTTTTTTTTTTAAGATTTTATTTATTTATTTGACAGAGATCACAAGTAGGCAGAGAGGCAGGCAGACAGAGAGGAGGAATCAGGCTCCCTGCTGAGCAGAGAACCCTATGAGGGGCTTGATCCCAGGACCCTGGGATCATGACCTGAGCCAAAGGCAGAGGCTTTAACCCACTGAGCCACCCAGGCACCGCTGTCCCAAGTTTTCTTAAAAATAAGATTCAGATGCTTTGTTTACTTATTTTCTTGGCAATCTGGGTTGTCAAGACAACAAGATCAGTTTGCCTAGAACAGGTTTTTCTAGTGTTCTTAGAGGAGAAAACCCAAAAAGCAAAGCCAATTTTTATTTTCATATCTCTAAGAAGAAAATGGTTTTCTTCAGTGGGATGATTCCTATCATAAGGAAGGCCACATGTCAAAGAAAGGCAATTACGATGTCCTCTGCTTTGGTTAATTCACTTTAATAAGAAAGGCACATAATCAATGGGATTTTTAGCTTTGTACTAAGTATGTATACATATATATTTTTAAAGATTTTAAAAATTTATTTGACAGAGACACAGCTAGAGAGAGGGAACACAAGCAGGGGAAGAGGGAGAGGGAGAAGCAGGCTTCCTGCTGAGCAGGGAGCCCGATGCGGGGCTCGATCCCAGGGTCCTGGGATCATGACCTGAGCCACCTAGGTGCCCCAACTGTACTAAGTATATTAATAGTACTTCTGAGGGGCGCCTGGGTGACTCAGTGGGTTGAGCCTCTGCCTTCGGCTCAGGTCATGATCCCGGGGTCCTGGGATCGAGCCCCGCATTGGGCTCTCTGCTCAGCAGGGAGCCTGCTTCCTCCCTCTCTCTCTGCCTGCCTCTCTGCCTACTTGTGATCTCTGTCAAATAAATAAATAAAATCTTAAAAAAAAAGAAGTACTTCTGAGCACTTATGTGTCACATACTGAGCTATTAACTTTACACACATTTTTTTTTAAGGGAGAATTTTAAAATTTTTTATTTAAAAATTTTTTTTTAAGATTTTATTTATTTATTTGACAGACAGAGATCACAAGTAGGCAGAGAGGCAGGCAGAGAGAGAGGAGGAAGCAGTCTCCCTGCCGAGCAGAGAGCCCTATGTGGGGGCTCGATCCCAGGACCCTGGGATCATGACCTGAGCCAAAGGTAGAGGCTTTTTAACCCACTGAGTCACCCAGGCGCCCCCTTTACACACATTATTGTATTTAAACCTCACTGAACCTGTGAACTAAGCTGGTTATTTTCATTTGACAGCTGATGAAACCAGAGTCCCTGTCCAAGGCCAAGGCCACAGACCTCTTCACTAGCAAAGCTGGGATTTGCACTAGGTCCTTCTTGACTCCAAAGTCAGTGCTTTCAACCCCAATGCTGAAGGTAAACAGATGTTTCAGATGCAGTGCTATCTATACTCCAGGAGTTAATAGCTCTACTGGCAAATCAGAACCCATTAGTGAAAAGGAAAGAATAGAGACAGCCTGGTGGTTGAGACTGAAATCCGTGGTAATAGTCCTTGCTATAGGAGGTCAGAGAGGGGAGAGGCCAAGGAGGGCCTGGATCATAACATTTCAGGGAATTCTTCCAGAAAGAAGTGTATCTTAGGCCAGAGTTTAGATTTGAATGGGCACTTTCTTGCCTTTCTCACATAATTGGCTTCTACCCTTACACAGTGGTGTGGTGTACCTAAGTTTCTGCCTGCTAACGATAGCATTTTAATAAAAAATAGACTGGGGTGCCTAGGTGCCTCAGTCATTTAAGCATCTGCCTTCTGCTCAGGTCATGATCCTGGAATCCCAGGATCAAGCCCCACATCGAGCCCCACATTGGGCTCCTGCTCAGTGGAGAGTTGCTTTACCCTCTGACCCTCTCCCCTCTCGTGCTCTCTCACTCTCTTTCTCAAATAAATAAAACCTTAAAAAATAATAAAACATAGACAATTTAGTAACATACAGAAGAGTATATTTTAACAAGTAACAGGAAGAGACTTCAACCAATATCTATTTTGGTTTCTTTAGTAAAGCAGGGGTTGCCAAATTGTTGCTCACATGGGTTGAATCTGGCATGCCACCTGTTTTTTATATGTCCTGCTAACTAAGACTGGTTTATGCATTTTTAAATAGTTGAAGAGAAATCAAAACAATAATATTTTGTGACATGTGAAAATTATATGAAATTTAACTTTCAATGTCTGCAAATAAGACTTTTATTGGAACACAGCCACACCCATTCATTTGTCTGTGCCTGCTAAGAAGGCAGAGCTGAGAAGTTGCAACCACATGGCTTGAAAGTCTAAAATAATTACTACTTGGACGTTTGTGGAAAAAGTTTGCTGGCCCCCGACATAGAGTCAGAAATGTTCAAAATGTTCCCCCATCAGCCCCAATACATATTTTTGGGAGAGAAAATAGCAAAACATGGAAAGACACAGAACTATGCATCCACCATTCAGAACTGACAACATTTCACCATTTGCTGAATTCATTTATAAGTAAAAGGCATGAAACTGTCCAACATTCCTTATGCTCCCTGTCCTTATTCTCTGGCCCTACTTCTGTGTTTGTGGCAGACTGTCATGAATTTAATTTACACTCAATCCCCACTGACCTTTTTAAAAAACGCTAAGCACGTGTCCATGAACGAGATCGACTATTTATATATTTATTAAAGTATTTTATTTATTTATTTGACAGAGAGAGAGAGAGAAATCACAAGTAGGCAGAGAGGCAGGCAGAGAGAGAGGAGGAAGCAGGCTCCCCGCCAGGCAGAGAGCCTGATGTGGGGCTCGATCCCAGGATCCTGGGATCATGACCTGAGCCCAAGGTAGAGGCTCAACCCACAAAGCCACCCAGGCACCCCTATGTGAGGGTTTTAAAATACAAATTGTACATCATATGTATACTTCAACTTGCTCCTTGACTCAGCATTCTGGTTTGGGGATCTTCCCACCTGTGTGTACAAATAGAGCGAACGTATGTACTCCTTCGAACTAATGCACAGTATTCCATCAAATGGCCATTATACCTTTTGTTTATCTACCCCCCCCCCCCCCATGAGCATTTAGGAAGGTTGTTTCCGGGCTTTTACTATTACAAAAAAAGAAGAAGGAGGAGGAGGAGGAGGAGGAGGAGGGGAAGGAGGAGGAAGGGGAGAAGAAGGAAGGAGGAGAAGAATGAAGAAGAAGGAAGAAGAAAAAGAAGGAAGAGAAGAAGGAAGAAGAAAAAGAAGGAAGAGGAGGAGGAGGAGGAGGAGAAGGAGAAGAAGAAGAAGAGGAATGCGTGATAAGTCACATCAGAAATGGTGGTCATCTGGTTGAAAGCTCCGAATTGTCGGTGAGCACCCCTGCAGCATGGAAATACTAAATAAACTGAAGGGGACTGGAAATCCACCCAGTACAAGAGGACTTTGAACCTTTAATTGCTTTGGACCCTGACTCCCCTCTGGACTCGAATCCCTTTTGGCTCCTTGGCAGGGTCAGCGATACACCGACTGGGTACCTTTTCGGTCAGGACTGGGTTTCGAAACCATCTAAGGTCGGCGGGTCAGGCAGCCTTTGAGGTCTCCTCTCTCCCTCCCCCTGCAATACCGTTACCCAGCTGGGGGACTAAACACACTCTGAAGGCGCCAGCAAAGGAGGGCGCCCCAAAGGGGTAGAATGCTTGTGAAAAAGAAGATGTATTCCACAAAGAAATTCTAAGTAGTCCTGGGGACAAGCCAGAACTTCACTGGGGTTCGTGTAGTTTGGTACATCCGGGTGGAGTGGAGGGTGGGAAAGGAACACCGTTCCCCAGCCTTCAGGGCGGGCCCTGAGTAGTGGTCAGTGGGGCGGCGGGTGAGGAAAGGGGTTTCCCCGAATGGGTGGCGACTCGAAATCTAGGCCGCATCCCCCGCTCGGCGCCCGGTGCAAAGGCAGCAGCTCTGGGACGGAAGCCCAGCCGCTAGGCGGGACCCCGGCTGTCCCGCAGGCTTGGGGAACTTTCCGTGACTCAGCCGCCGCCCTGCAGTCCCCGTGTTTGGCCAAACAAAGCGAGCGCTGCCGGCGCGTCCCGCCTGCCCGAGGGTGCCGCAGCCGCCGCGCGGAGAACCGGGGCAGGTGCGCGCCGCGGGCGGATGCAAAGTTGCCGCGCAGCAGCCCGTGCTCCGGCGCGCACCGGGTCTCTCCCGTCCTCCCGCCTCGGCGGCCTCCGGCGGCCGCTCGCGGCCCCACCTCACTTCCCCTAGCCTTCGCCTCCTCCCCTTTCTTTTCCTTTCTCCACCCCGCCGCCTCGCCGCTACTTTCGTCTCCACCGGCTCCCGCCTCCCCTCCCTCCCCGGCGCGGGGCCGAGCCGGCGGGGGCGCGCCGAGGGCGGCTCCGCGCCCGGGTTTCCAGCGGCCGCGGCCAATCCCCGCGCAGCCCGCGGCGGCGTCGCGCCCCAGCCGGGACCCGGCGGCTCCTCCCGCCCCCGCCCCACCCCCTGCGCGCCGGCCGGGGCCGCGGAGAGGAGCGCGCGGCCGCGCTGAGCGGGGCAGAGCCGAGCCGGGGGCGCAGAGCGCCGGAGGCGGCGGCGGCGGAGGCGCGGAGCCCAGGTGAGCTGACGAGAGCGGGGCCGCGGGCCGGGGACACAGCGCCGCAGCCCCGGGCGCCCTCGCCCTGTTGGGGCGGGGGACAGCTGCTGGGATTGCAGACAAAGCCCTGAGGCCGGCCCCAGGTTCCCTCCGCAGAGAGGACCCCACGTGCGGCGCCCCACGCCCCGCCACGTGGGGAGACCCGGCCCCCGGGCGCCCCTTCCCCCGCGTCCTCGGAGCGCGTGGGGCCTTGGAGTGGCCTCCTTGGCCGGGCCGCGCCCGGCTGGGGGTGGCAGGGGCGGTCCCGGAGTTTGGAACCGATGTCACCGGGGCCGGGGCAGTCAAGGATCTTGGAGGCGGCCTAGGCCCACCCTCTCGCGTTTGACAGGTGGGGAAAGCTACAGAGTGCAGGGAAAGAGAGGGCCGCTGGCCTCTGAGCACCCCACCCCCGCACCCCGCTTGTCTTGGGGGCAAACCCAGGCCCTGGTGGGTGGGACCGACACCAGGGGGCAGGACCCTGGATCAGCAGTTGCGGGGCCTGGGGACCTTTGCCTCTCTTAGTTGGCCCTCTGCCTCCGCCCTCCGGAACCTCGCTGGCTGGTCCTTTTGACCTAAATTTACCTCCGGTCCGCAGCACTCAGTGCGGAGAGGTGCCTTCACCGGCACCCTCTGTTTGAATGTTAGGGACGCGGGGAGTCTGGGCTCAGCCCCGTAAGCATTGGGTCTTGGTGCCTGGAATGCCACCCTGTCCAGCCTCGAGCTCCTCCTGGCTCCCCCCACCTCTGCGCTGCCCAGTTTGGGAAGCGGGGTGTTTTCACAGCTCTGCCAGCCGCTCTGCTGCTCTCACTTGGCCTTAGGGAGGTTGCACCTTACCCTCTCCCGTCTCCATCAGAAGTTTGGGGTAGAGGGATACCGTTTGGGGAGGGGGCTGGGAACTCAGTGCCCTCAGTAAGAGAGGGGCTCGCTGGCTTGAGGTGGGACATGTAGTGTCCACTTCCTTAAAGGTAACTTTAATCTGGAAGTCCCTACAGTCCTAGAGATAGAAACTTCATGTCCCCTAGAGTGGTACCGTCATTTACCACACCCCCTCTCCTAGCCCTGCCCCCAGGGGAGAGAGAAGAGGATAGCTCTCTGTTCCCATAGGCTGCCATGTTCTCGGGGAGGTAGGGGCAGCAGCAAGGGGAGGGTTTTGGGGGAGTGAACCCCTGCCTCCCAAACCACCCCACAAAAACATGCAATTGAAGAATAAACAGTGTTCGTGCTATGCAGATGCAGCTTTGTGGTGAGCCCTGGCACCTCCTTCCAGATTGCTCAATTTAAGCCCTTCCTATGTAGAAAGCAGCTATTCCTAGTGAGAGCACAGTGTATTTTTGTCATAAAAAGTAATAGCCATCATTTGATGAGCCTCCAAACACTGTGCTATGTGTTGCATTTATTATCTCATTTAATGCCTACCAAAATCCTAGAGGCAGAAATGTTTACTCCCATTGTAGAGATGAGGAGGTCAAGGGTGGAAACAATCCTGCAGTGTTGCTTGGAGTTAGCCACATTCTATAGAGGGATCAGAGAGGTTAAGCAGCTTGCCCAGGGTCACACAGCCAACCCAGGCCTGTCAGGCCCTTGAGCCTATGAGCTTTACCACCTCTCTTACAGCAGGGTCCCTTGCAAGGCTGCCCTCAGCTTTTTGAGGGACCCAGAATTGTTTACTAAGCCAGCCTAAGGAGGATACAGAGCTAAGCGAGCATGGTGCTGATGCGTATTGACTTCTTTGCTCCCAGGTTGTTAGTGGGCTAGTGGCCAAATACATTCACCAATAACTCTGCAGTAGCTCTCACCAGGGCAGTCGCACCTTCCTGGCAAGCATTTGGAAAAGTGCCTGGTGACTTTTGGTTGTCAAAGTGATGCTGAGCACTTCTGGCTTTGGTAGGCAGGAGCCAAGGGTGTCAAATGTCCGGCAAGCAGGCCAGATCCATGCCAGGCATGAAGAATTGCCCTGCCCCGAATGCCAGGAGTGTCCGTGTTGAAACACACCAGGAGGAATAAGTGTGCTGGGAATGAAGGAAGCAGAGGGCGATGGAGTTTCTGGAGAAATCTCTTCTTGCTGGTATGAATCCAGAAGGCTCCCAGAAAGAGGTGGTGTTTGTGCTAAACCTTAAGGGACGGGCTTAAGAAAAAAAAAAAAAAGAGAGAGAAAGAGAGAGAGGCGCGCCTGGGTGGCTCAGTGGGTTAAAGCCTCTGCCTTTGGCTCAGGTCATGATCCCAGGGTCCTGGGATGGAGTGGGGAGCCTGCTTCCTCCTCTCTGTCTCTCTCTGCCTGCCTCTCTGCCTACTTGTGATCTCTGTCAAATAAATAAATAAAATCTTAAAAAAAGAGAGAGAGAGAGAGAGATTGCATGGGAGTGGGAGGGGAAGGGTCTGACCTAGCAGCAGGAACTTTCTGCAGTCACCCAAGAGTTTCCTCCTTGAGAACCTCAATCTGCATCCAAGATGGGCTGCTGGGTGGGGCAGACCAAGCCTATTTTCAAGGCGTTTGGCTCAGATTTTAATGTGGGATGCAGAGTCGTCCTCATCCCATCATGAACTCATTTAACGGAAGGGCTCAGACAGGCAGAGTACTTGAACTTGGTTAGGGTCAATCGCAACCTTCCTTTCTTCATCCCACCTTCTGGTAACTGGGAAGCCTTGAGTTTTTGCTTCCTTTCCTGATCCTGGAGATTTGGGGCAAATGCTGTTTCATATTGTCCTTTGGGTCAGAGGGCTTTGTGTTGCTATTTTTCCCTGGATGTTTTGCTCTCCCAGTCAGCTCCTCCCCTTTGGGCTACAGGACCCCAGGGGGTGGGGTTAAGGCACTCCTGGTTCCAGGGTGCCGCCTGGTTCCAGGGTGCCGCCTTGGCCTTCTCCTTCATTTCTGCGCCTTCTTTCTTGGAAGTGAAGGAAATTGCATTCCTCTCTTGGAATGGCCTTTTCTTCTTTCAGCTGTGCTTGTTCCCTTATGGACCTGTTAATATGTGACCTTTCGTGTCTGGCTTGTCTTTCTTAGAGCAAAATGTTTCCGAGGTTCACCCATGCTGTAGAGTATATGGGTGCTTCTCTTCTCTGGCTGAGTAGTATTCCCTTGTATGGATAGACCCCATTTTGTTTATCCATTCATCAGTTGGTGGACCCTGGGTGGTTTCCACTATGAGGGTTTCTTAAGGCCACTTAAGAATACCTCTGCATACCTCTGCTTCCTCAGAGCCCAGTTAATGAACCTCTGGGCCTGGGATGTTACTTTTCACTCTGTTGGCAGACAGAAGGTGGTGGAAGGAAGGGTCTTGGAATTCAGTTGGGGAACAGTTCCCAGGAACAGGGTTTTCAGGCCTCCCTCCATCTCGGGCCCCCTCCAGCTCTGCCACAAGAATCCTGCTTCCTTCCAAAGCCCAGTGCCTCCAGGCTCAATCACCGGGGTGCCGTGTGATTTTTCAGGGGGAGTGTGGATTTCATTCGGTTCCATTTCTTCAATCACGGTGATTTGTTAGACGCAGGCCCGCATGTCATCTTTTGGCATGTATTTTGTGAGCCTTTTTCCAGGTAAGTAAATCCACAAAGTAGAGAAAGCCTCCCCAGACAGATGGAGCCCTAATCCTGTGGCCAGGCGTGGAGTCAGCGCAGTCTCCTTATAGCTTGGCCAGAAATGCCTGCCATGGTGGAAATCAGAAGCCTAGTGAACCCGGAGCTGGGAGGAAGCCCAGAAAAGAGCAGCCCCTTAGCCCCTTCCCTTTGACAGCTAAGTAGGTGGAACACAGAGAGGAGGGGAGAACAGGGTCTTTGGGAGTGCTGCCTGTGAGCCTGTGTTGATATAGAAGACGGACTCCAGAGTCATCCCCTGGTCGGGCTGCAGCAGCTCCATTTTACAGATGAGAAAATCAAGGTCCAGGCCCCTGGGATTTGTCTAGTTTCCGGGCATACCTTCTAATCCTGAGCTCTCGAGTTTACCTTGACCTCCATATGATGGCCCATTTTCTCATAGAATAGAATCCCTCTTCAGGAGGGTATGGTTTTTTACTCTCTGAAAAATAGGATTTTAAGTGATTATTTTTTCCTTTCTTCTCTGATTGGGTCCCTTCCTCAACACAGCGAAAAATTGGGTATATTTCAGAGGAGGCGGGCGCTGTCGCTCGTGGGGAATGCCCTAGCATTCCCTACCGGGGGACATTCATGACCAAAATGGGGAAGGAGTGATTTCAGCTGCCCGTGTTTTCTGATTTTGTCGTTTTGGTAGTGGTGCTGCTGAACTTTTTTCTTCAATTATGAGACATTTAAAGCGTAGAGAAAAGCCAAGTTTTGTTTTGTTTTTTTGACTGGCTCATGTTTTTTGGAAGGCCGGATGGAAACTGGGCAGAGCAAGGCGCCGTGTTTCACTTAGCTGACTCTGGAAACCTGATGATATATCACTGAACCGAGCCCACTCTGTTTGGGGGGCTAGTGACAAGCCCAGTCCTTGAGCTGAGGGACCTTGGGACATGGTCCCTGGCCCCGGAGAGCTCCCAGGTGAGTGGCCTGTGAACTCTTAGGGGAGTGCTTTGGGAAAGAGAAACAATTCTAGCATCTTCCCCTTTGAAAAGGAGAGAAAGAAAATTCCAAGAGCCTGTTGTACCCCCACCCCCACCCCATCCTGAAGGCTGCTGAGCAACTATTTTTATGTTGTCTCTTTTTATCCCGTTGGCTTCTGTAAATAGTTGAGAGATGGCAATTGCAGAGATAAAAATGCTAATCCCAACCTGGAGAGGAGAGAGGATGGTCCCAGGAGGAGACGCCCCCTCACCCCTCCCCAGGCCAAGGTCTGGCCCCTCTGCCCGCAGGGGCTCGAGGTGTGTGTGTGAAGGCGGGTGATGTCTGAGATAAGCCTCTGCTGGAGAAGTTTAAATGGGGAACCTGTGGTTTGGGTGGGGGCAGGGTATGGAAGAAAGAACACCTCCATCGGGGGTTTTTATAAGTGCATTAGGATTTTTGCCTTTGAGGCTTCTGATGGAAAGGGATTTTATTTAGATTCATTTCAGACAATTCTACCAGGTTCTGTGTTCAGGTGTGGGGGACAGGTTGATTCCTCAGAGGCAGAGCCCATTCCCAGCAGGAGGCTGCAGAGGGAGGGAAGAGGGTGAGAGAAGGGCCTTGGGTAGGGATGGCTGGGGTGCCTGGGAATTCGAGGCTGGTCCCCTCTGTCTCCCACCTGCCAGGCTGCAGAATGTTGGAGTCTGAGTTACTTCTTCATTTGCTTCAAATTATTACTTTTTTTTCATTACAAACGCAAATTCCAGTTGTTACTCTGCCCCTTCCTTTGGTTCCCTGAAACATTGAGTGGGAGAGGGGGAAAGAAGGAAGATGGCGCCTGCCTCCCTTTCCAGGTAGCCCCCCCCATACACACACCTGCTTCACACCTACCCAACCACTCACACTTCCTTCTGTTCAAGATGGGGGGAGCCACTGGGGTGCACCTGGCTTTTAGATGCTTGACTGCATGAATGGGGGGGCTTCCCCCACTCCGTACTTCCTTATTAACCAAACAGTAACCTCGAAGACACTTGAGCTCCTTGCTCTGTAAGGGTCCTGTCCTCCCGGTGACATGGGAGTCACCTGCAGGGGTCAGAACCTCTGGTTCTCACCCTGGCCTAGTCCGGGACCTGCTGGACTCCCTGGAGGCCACCTCACCTCTCTGGGTCTGAGCAACTCCATGGGCAGCCCTGTACCGGTGATGAAAAGCCTTGGGAGTGTGCACACATTCTTTGGATACGTGTAAGCAAGGACGTGACATTCTGTGCACGCTTTGCTTTATTTAAGTCTTGTGGAAAGTGATGCATGTGGACAAGAGTTAGAGGGGAAGATGGAAAGAGTAAAGTTAGCACAGTGGGATTAGAGATAAAGATTTTGTTTTAATATAAATTCAAGCCAAGTGAGGGACTTGAACTTGCTAGCCATGGATGTGCTTTCCTGGCAACAGCGTCCGTTCAGGGAGCATTTGCTGTGTGCAGGAGAAGGGATGTGCGTGCACTTTGTCACCATGTGCCCCCCTCTCCAGGGGCCTTTGGTTTACACCTGTGCTTTCCCAAAACGCTGTGTGATTGTGGGCAAGTCCCTTTGACTCTGCCTCAGTTTCCTCATCAGTGAAATAAGCATGTTAAGCGTGCCTGACTCACAAAGTTGTTCTGACAGTTAAATGAGATGATACATGCAAAGAGCTCAGAACAGAGCCTGGCACTTGGCAAGAGCTGCAGAGGCCTGGCTGCCATCTAACGCCGACATGGCTGCTGGCGCACTGATTCATTTCTTGTATCAAAGGGGCTGGTCACTATCTTTACTTCACTCTGTCCTGTTCATTGGCCCTTCCTTTCCCCAGCCTTGATTTTATTTTATTTTTTCTTTAAGATTAAAGAGGAGAAAATAGAAAAAAGAAAGTCTTTGGAAGTTCTGGTTTTTGCCTCAGTGTCAAGGTGAAGGCTGTGTGGGTCACCGGGGGACCTGCAGCTGCCTGGCACTTTGGTCTAGTTGAGAGCCTTATGGTATAGGGAGGTGTTGATCTGACAGGGAGTCTCCCTCTGACACGGAGAGGCTTTTCTGTCAGTCAGCTCTGTGTCTTCTGTCAGTCAGGACCCTGGGTTGTAAATGACAGAAAACCAATCACAAACTAACTTAAGCAAAAATGGGATCATGTGGTTAAAAGCTTCTGGTATATATGGGCTTTAGGCATGGCTGGATCCTGTAATCAGACAGTGTCTCTGGGCCTCAGTTCTTCTCTGGCTGTTGCTTCTCTTCTCTGTCGACTTCATTCTAGGGCAGGGTTCTTCCCAGCCCCTAATAACTCTAGAAATACGTCCTTATTGCTCCAAGTGTCACAGAAAGAGACATTCTTGACTTAAGCCAAGTCCTAGAATGAGATGTGGTGGTCTAACTTGAGTCACACGTCTTCTCTTGTATCAAATCTCTTGACCAGAGCAGTTCATGCCTCATTAATCAGGCTCAAGTCATATGGGAATCCCTGAAGTTGATGGTAAAATCAAGCTCCCCGGAGTCACCTTTTTTTGTTTTTTGTTTTTTTTTTTTAAGATTTTATTTATTTATTTGACAGACAGAGATCACAAGTAGGCAGAGAGGCAGGCAGAGAGAAAAGGGGAAGCAGGCTCCCGGCTGAGCAGAGAACCCTATGCGGGGATCCCAAGACCCTGGGATCATGACCTGAGCCGAAGGCAGAGGCTTTAACCCACTGAGCCACCCAGGTGCCCCCTGGAGTCACCTTTTAGAATAAAGAACTGTTTCCCAGATGTAAATCAGGCTACCTTTATTGGCCTAAAGGAACATAGATTCTAAGCCAACCAGAGAAAACTTCTGAGCAGCCTTGGGATGAGTGATAGAAATAACCGGCTAGCAGTATTTACTGAGTGTCAGCAGTGTTCTGGAAAGTTCTAGGTCCTGGAGTTGATCTGTAAACAAGAAAGGCAAAGCCATGGCTCTCACAAGTTAAGTCAGGCTGATATCTCCAAATCCTATGCATTTCTTTTCTGACCCACCTAAGATCTCATGTCTTCATGCTCCCACCTCAAACAGGTTGAGGTCTTAGGAAGTCCAAGGAATGGGCTGTATGCTCCCCTTTGTTAGGGATTTTGCCTAGCCCGGACTTTATCTATGATCCAGTATGTGGACCTTGCAAGGCTGTGGTTGTAATTTTTAGCCCCTTCTTGAAAAACTCAGACCAGTTTTAGCTTTTCCTGGAACCACTGCTTAGCTTGGGGCAAATCAGTAAATCTTCCTGAACGTTCATTTTTCTCATTGGTGAATTGAAGTGGTTGGAGCAGGTGACCCCTGATGTGTGCCCTTTTTAGCACGGACATCTGATGCATCTCCAAGCGGGGCTTGGAGGGGTGAGATAGGGCGGGAGCTGTGGGAAAAGGGGGCGGGCGTGTGACATGCACTCAGCCTGTCCTTGGTGTTGGGGAGGCGGCGGGGGCGGGGCGGGGGGAGGCGGGGGGAGGCGGGGGGAGGCGGGGGGAGGCGGGGGGAGGTGGTAGTGGCGTCAAGGACTGTGGTATGCAGGCAACTGTATTTCCTGTCCAAAGCTACAGTGAATTGTTGCCGGGAGAGAATACACGCCTAGTGCTGTTGGAGTGCCCAGGACCTCAAGAGACTGGAAATTTTGCCTTTATTCAGAAATGTCCTGGCTTTGAGATGTTGACATCTCATTCAAATGGTTTTAGACACAGGGTAGGCCCGGCCAGTTGACCCCTGAGTCACCACTTGCCACCTTGTTGCTCTCGGGACTGTGACAGGGATGGGGTCTGTGCACACTAAGCTGAAACTGGCATTATCCCTCCTGCCCTCTGCCAAGGGAGGGCCTTTGTCTCTGGGGAGAGAGTCGGCTTCCGTGCCTCCAAACAAAGAGTGCTCGAGGAGAGACATTTGTAAGGGTTGGTGTCACGAAAGGGGTAAAACTGTTTGGCTGGGCCAGGGCTGGAATCTGGAGTGTTCCCGCTGGCATCAAACCTTAGTGCTGTGTAGGCCAGTCCCGCCGAGCCCCCCAGATCTCCCGCTCCTCCTTTGGGAAACACCTGTCATCGGTGGGCCTTGAGGCAGCTGGTTTCTGTGGGTGGGCGGGAGCTGTGTTCACTTGCTAGGGCTGCTGGGAGGACGGTCCACAGACAGGGGGCTTCAACGGCAGAACTGGAGAGGCTCACGGTTGTGGAGGCCAGAAGCCCTAGGTCAAGCACCGGGAGGGAGAATCTGTCCTGCCCCTCTCCGGGCTTCTGCTGGCTTGCTGGCCATCTTTGGCATTCCTTGGCTCGACAGGGCAGCACCAGATCTCTGCTCCCCCATTCCCCTGTGTTCTTCCCTATGTGGATCTGTCCCTGGGTCCGGATTTTCCCCTTTTTATAAAAAGACACCACTCAAATTCGATTAGGACCCACCCTTAGTGACCTCATTGCAACTTGATTACCTCTGTAAAGACCCTCTCTTCCAAATAAAATTCCATTCTGAGGTCCCAGGGTTATGACTCCAGCATATCTTTTTTGGAGGGGGGGCAGTTCAATCTGTAACAGATGCCTAGTGGGGTCCCTGGGACTCTGCCCTGGGTTGCCCTTTGTGTTCTCCATCAACTTTCCCTACAAAGCTCTTGTCCTCCAGCCCCTCCAGCTTCCATTGCACACACCCTCCACGCGCGACACGCTCACACTCAGCTCACACTCATATGCCTCCAGTCTGGGGAGGAGGGGGTGGTGCTTCTTTCTGTTCCCTCCACTCTCCCACATCTTTCCTGGCTCAGGGCCTTCTCAGAAGCTCACTCCTCCTGGAACAAGGCCCTGCCCCCTCAGCACCTACCTACCCTGTAGATCTCAGCCGAAATACAGTTAACTGAACTGAGGCCTCCCTTGACCTGTCCACCCCCTCCATTCCTATCTAAAGTGGGCCCCTCTGTTCTCTCTCTCTCTCTCTGTTTTTAAGATTGATTGATTTATTGGGACGCCTGGGTGGCTCAGTTGGTTGGACGACTGCCTTCGGCTTGGGTCATGATCCCAGAGTCCCGGGATCGAGTCCCGCATCGGGCTCCCAGCTCCATGAGGAGTCTGCTTCTCCCTCTGACCTTCTCCTCGCTCATGCTCTCTCTTACTGAATCTCTCTCAAATTAAAAAAAAAAAAATCTAAAAAAAAAAGATTGATTGATTTTTGAGAGATCGAGAGTACGAGCAGGGAGAGAGAGAAAATCCTCAAGCAGACTCCCCATGAGCGCGGAGCCCGATATATATGGGGCTCCATCCCAGGACCCTGAGATCATGACTTGAGCCGAAATCAAGACTCAGCTGTTTAACCAACTCAGCCATCCAGGTGTCTCCCCTATCTTCTGTTTTATCTGGTCTTGGTTTCTCCTCATTTGTACTTACAGAGTCATTTGTGTACCTACTTTTTTTTTTTTTAAGATTTTGTTTTTTTATTTTACAGAGAGGATGGGAGGGAGGGAGAGAGCGAGCGCACATGCAGGGGGAGGGGCAGAAGGAGAGAGAGAAAAATCTCAAGCGGACTCCATACTGAGCAGAGATCCAGTGAGGGGCTTAATCTCAGGGTCCTAAGATCATGACCTGACCTGAAACCAAGAGTCGGATGCTCAAATGACAGCGCCACCCAGGCGCCCCATGTACCTACTTTTTTTTTTTTTTTTTAATTTGATGCAGAGACAGTGAGAGCAGGAACACAAGCGGGGGAGTGGGAGAGGGAGAAGCAGGCTTCCCTGGGAGCAAGGAGCTCAATGCAGGGCTCTATCCCAGGACCCTGGGATCATGACCTGAGCCGAAGGCAGATGCCCAACAACTGAGCCGCCCAGGCGCCGCCCACCCCCCATGTGCCTACTTTTAAGAAATCACATCTGTTTTATCTGCCACATAGTAGGTCCTCAGTAATTACCTTAAAGAACAAATGGGTGAGTGAATTTCCTTTAGGACCTCCCTGGCCTCAGTTTCCCCACGTTAGAGGATGTGTCTGGCCAAGACTGTAACCCAAGGAGGACATCATCTGGGGCCCGTTTGTTGGGGCCCCTTTGTTATCCCATGGTACCTGGGAGCTCAGGGAACCCCTTGCAGGGTGAGTCTGGAGTTGGGGGATGTCCCTGCCACGCTTGCTGGCTGCTTGCTGGCTGGTCCTGTGGTGCCTCTGCATTTGGTGAACAGGCACAGGTTGGAAACAGCCCCCAGGAAATGGGAACACGCTTCCTAGAGGTCTGTGCCACTTGGCTTCCTGGCAGAGGAAGGAGCGTTCCCTTCATCCTGGCGCAGAGCCTGGTCCATCTGCTTCGGGAAGGGTCTGGTTGCTCTGTTGAGCTGCCCTGTGAGAGGTGGAGGAGCTTGGGGCTGCCAGCCCTGGGGGGATGGGGAAGGCTTCAGGGGCAGGGAGAGGACACAGATTTCAGGCAGGAAGCTCTGGAGAGAGGGCTCTTCGCATTTTGTCAAGCCCAAGCAGCTTTGCAGAAAGGGCCCCTCACTACCCCCGCAGTGGCGCCCTTAGCTGTCCCTCCCTTGCAGAGGGCCGGTGGGGACCAAATGACCCAGGCAGAATGTTTAGCCATACTTGGTACGGGGTAAGTGCTCAGTTGGTTTTTAGCTACTGCTGTTGTTACGCAAACCATTGTCTTTGTAGGTTTTTTTTTCCTCCTGGGCAGAATGTTGATGGGTTTCATCAGATCTTTATGGAGCCTGTGACCTTGTAGGGTCTGTGGCCCCAGATCCATTGGAACCCTGGCTTGGACTCTGTAGGGGTTAGAGGTGGAAGACCCCCCCGCCCCGCCCCGCCCCGTCCTTGCCCTCACGCCTGGCAGAATGGCTGGCTTGGCTCTCAGGCCTCGCTGGAGACCCTGGACACTGAGGTCTGGGCCCTCTTTTTTGAGACTGGGACACATTTGCCTCTCTAGCATAGAGGCTGTCATCTTCGCCCTGCCTCCTCAAGGCCCTGGCCAGACGCCAGCTTGTCAAGGAGACTGATTAAAAGCAGCTTTGCTGGGGGCAGATGGCTTGGTGTCCTTGGCCTGGAGTGAAGATCGATAAGCAATTGTTTTTTTCTTGGCAAGAAAAAAATTCTCCATTAACTTTCTCAGGTGCTGCCAGACTAGTTTTCTTTTCAGGAACTCTGTAGCCCTGTCAGAGGTGGCTGTGGGAGGACAGGCCACTGGAGTTGCCCTCTCTTGCCCTGGGGGCGGCAGGCCCCTGTAGCCAGAGTGATGGAACCCACAGGAGAGTAGGTTGGCTGGCTTGGATATCAGTACCTCATAGGAACATTCTGGAACCCAGCCTGGCTGGTAGTAGGCATTCAATAGGTAATTATTGAAAAAATAGCTTTTTGAGCATGTGACCATGTACGAGACATGATACTGTGTGCTTAGCTCATTTAATCCTCATGGCTGGCGGGTGACTGCCCATTTTATAGATAAGAAAACAGGCCGAGGAAAGCTAAGTCATTTGTATGTGGCCAGTCCAAGCAATGGAGCTTCAAGGGCCCTGCTTTTTCCTTTCCTGGAGGATGCATAACATAACAAGCTGGGCCACAGAGAACCTTGAACTTGGGTTGGATTCTTTCAGTGATCAAGACAGGCAGCCAGGAACACAGTTAATGATTTCTTTCTCAGACATGGTAAGGGTGGGATAAGGGATAGGAGTGGGACCAGCTGCCTCCTCCTCCTCCTGCCTCCGCCCTCTAGGTTTATTATCCTAACTCCTACCAGGGTTACAGTTACCTTCTTTCTTTAAAGAATTCATTTCTGGGAGCACCTGGTTGGCTCTTTTGGTAGAGTGTGTGGTTCTTGATGTCAGGATTGTGAGTTCAAGCCCCACCTTGAGTGTAGAGATGACTCTTTTTTTAAAGATTTTATTTATTTATTTGACAGAGATCACAAGTAGGCAGAGAGGCAGGCAGAGAGAGAGGGGGAAGCAGGCTCCCTGCTGAGCAGAGAGCTGGATGGATGCGGGGCTCCATCCCAGGACCCTGGGATCATGACCCGAGCTGAAGGCAGAGGCTTTAAGCCACTGAGCCACCCAGGCGCCCCTAGAGATGACTTTAAAAACATTTTTTAGGGGCGCCTGGGTGGCTCAGTGTGTTAAAGCCTTCAGCTCCGGTGATGATCCCAGAGTTGTGGGATCGAGCCCCGCATCGGGCTCTCTGTTCAGCGGTGAGCCTGCTTCCCCTTCTCTCTCTCTGCCTGCCTCTCTGCCTACTTGTGATCTCTGTCTGTCAAATGAATAAATAAAATCTTAAAAACAAATAAAAAGATTTTCTCTATTTGAAAGGGGGGGGTGCGCGTACGTGAGTGCACGCTGGATCAGATGGAGATGAAGACTCCCCACCGAGCAGGGAGCCCGACAGGGGGCGCGATGCCCCAAAAATAAAATATTAAAAAAAAAAAAAAGAGTTCATGGGGCCCCTGGGTGGCTCAGTTGGTTAAGCAACTGCCTTTGGCTCAGGTCATGATCCAGGAGTTCCAGGATTGATGAGTCCCACATCTGGCTCCCTACTCCGGGGGGCGGTCTGCTTCTCTCTTGGACCTGCCCCACTTTCATGCTCTCTGTCTCTCATTCTCTCTCTCATATAAATAGATAAAATCTTTTTTTTTTTTTTAATAAAATAGTTCATTTCTGAAGAGTTACTATTTGCACATGGTACCCAGTAGAATGTTAGTCCTTCCCGCCCTGTCTGCCTACTTCTGCAAACCACTTGTTTTCTCTGGAGGCCCCTGTTAACCATTTTCTTGAATACCATTTTGGAAATATGCTGTTGCATGTACAGTTTCTTTCACATATAGGGCCCATTTCCCCCTACACCAAAACAGCAACATACTAATGCTTTGGTTTTTTCCATATGACAGTGTGTCTTAGAGCTAATTCATACCAGGTTGTGTAGGGTCAACTGAATGCTTGGTTTTCTCCTGGGATACATGCATAATCTTATTTACTCAGTCCCCTGTGGATGGTCATTTCAAACCATACCACCAGAATACATCATTTTTCACATGTGTGAGGTTGTCTGTAGGATGAAGACTTAGGTGTGGAATTGCTCAGTCAAGGGTATGTGCTTTGGAATTTCGTTAGATATCCGTGACTTTCCTTTCATGAGGATGGTACCAATTCAGACTCCCCATAGCCTCACCAAAATAGTGCTAGGATAATACTTTTTGTCGCTGCCACTCTGATAGTTGAAAAAGTAGTAATTCCTTATAGTTTTATTATTATGTTAATTTTGGTAAAATATACATAACAGAATTTGCCACTTTCACCATTTAGTGGCATTAATGACATTCACAGTGTTGTTCACCTGTCACCATTATCTGTTTTCCAGGACTTTTTCATCACTCCCGACTGAACTCTGTGCCCCTTAAACAGTGATTCCCTGGTCCCCTCTCCCCCAGTCCCTGGTCAGCCTCTCTCTTCTGTCTGTATGATGTTGTCTGTTCTAGGTCCTGACTCATACCATTGCAGCATCCAGTATTTGTCCTTTAACATCTGGCTTGTTTCACTTAGCATGTTTTCAGAGTTCATCCATGGTGTAGCATGTGTCGAAACTTTATTCCTTTTTATGGGTTATTAATAGTCCATTATATGGATAGAACACATTCTTTTAGCCATTCACAATTGATGGACACTTGAGTTGTTTCCACCTTCTGACAGTGAATAGTGCTGTCAGGAGCAAGGGTGTATATGTATCCGTTTGGATCCTAACTTCATTCTTTTGGGTACATACCTGGGAGAGCACGTGCTGGATCCTATAGTCATTCACTGCAGTTAGCTTTTGGAGGACCCACCAGACCATTTCATTGTAATTTAAACGTGCCCTTCTCTTACTGTAGCTAAGGCTGAGTATCTTGATGGGTTTCTTTGTTGCTCTTTTATCTTGAAGTCCTTCATAAATTGTACCTAGGATGCTACAGTGATTTTGTTAATGCTTTTCCCATTGGTCTTTCCCTCCTCCACAAGAGCACGGACCCCACCCACCTACGTTACTGTCCAGATTGCCGGACACAGAAGCTGTGCCATAAATACTTCTTACAGGACCATCCCAAGAAGGCAAGTGGCATTTCTCTGCCCCTCACCGAGCTCCTCCGGAAAGCACCAACTTTCTGCTCCCATCTTCCACTCTCCTCTCACTGCCACACAGTGTCATAAAGAGATGTCCTTTTATTCATTCATAAAATCTCTCTACTCAGCACCACTGTTTGCCTGGCACCTTTGTGATGTGGGTGATCAGTCCGGGGCTGCCACTGTTAGCATCTGTGGATGTACTCCCCGAATCCTAGTGGCACCTGTGACATTTGTCCAGCAGAATTTGTCAAACACATGAACCAAAGGTTAATAATCTGTCCCAGAAACGGAGGAATTGACAGTCAAAGGAAGTGTCAATTTTTTTTTTTCAATTCACATAACATGAACTTCACCACTTAAAAATGAACACTTCAGGGGCACTTAGTACATTGAGAATTTTATGCCCTCACTATGTCTGTTTAATTCCAGAACATGTTCGCCACCCCAGGAGACCCTGTACCCATCAGCAGTTACTCCCATTCTCCCCAGCACCTTCTCAGTCCTAGACAACCACTAATCTGCTTTCTGTTTCTATGGATTTGCCTATTCTAGAAATTGCAAATAAAGAGAATTATATGTACATGATCTTTGGGGTCTGGCTTCCTTCACTTAGCATATTTTTGAGGTTTGTCTGGATTGTAGCAGGTGTCAGGACTTCATTCCTTTAATGGCTGAATAATATTTCATTGTGGTTAGACCACATTCTGCTTATCCATTCAACTGTTGGATGTGTACATTGTTTTCCCTTTTGGTTATGGTGAATAGTACTATTGGGGTGTGTACCTAGAAACAGAATTGCTGGGTCATGTGGTCATTCTCCGTTTAGGATTTTTTTTTTAAAGATTTTATTTATTTATTTGACAGACAGAGATCACAAGTAGGCAGAGAGGCAGGCAGAGAGAGAGGAAGAAGCAGGCTCCCCGCTGAGCAGAGAGCCCGATGCGGGGCTCCATCCCAGGACCCTGGGATCACGACCCGAGCTGAAGGCAGAGGCTTTAACCCACTGAGCCACCCAGGTGCCCCTCCGTTTAGGATTTTTGAGGAACCACCTCAAAAAACTATTTGAAGTCAACTTTTTTTTTTTTTTTTTTTTTACTCCTACTGTGGGGCTTGAACTCACAACCCTGAGATCAAAAGTTGCATTCTCAAAAAAAAAAAAAAAAAAAAAAAAGTTGCATGCTCTGCCAACCAAGCCAGCCAGGTGCTCTGATGTTAGCTTTTTCACTTCTTGTTTGCCTTTTGCCTGGCAGGTACCAACTAGGGTAATGAACTAGGAAAACATTAAATAATAAATATGTTAAAAAAAAAAAAAGTGGTGGTGGTGGGGGAACAGGCAGTTCTAGGCCCACATCCCAGTTTAGCAACAATCAGCTTGAGCTGGAAGTAGCTGCCGCCTCTGTAGGGGGCAGGCTTACTCTATTTTGGGGTTCCTGCAGAGATGGAGTTTGGAATTCGTCTGTGTGTGAGGAGGGGCTTTTCAAATAAGGAAATGTGGAGTAGACTCTTCTGTATAGACATAAGATCACATCATGCTGTGCAAGACTTTTTAAGGATGTCAACTGTAGAGGGGAATGAGGTCCCCACCGTGCCGGGAGTGGCCGGCTTCCCCTGCCCTGCCCGCCTCCGCCACTGACCCTTCCCCTCTCCGCAGGTGGCGCTGCTGCCGGATGGGAGTGCCTGGGCACGCGCACCATGTCATCATGCGTCTCTAGCCAGCCCAGCAGCGACCCGGCCGCCCTCCAGGATGAGCTGGGGGGCGGCGGCGACAGCGAAGGCCAGAAGCCCTGTGAAGCCCTGCAGGGCCTCTCCTCCCTGAGCATCCGCCTGGGCATGGAGTCCTTCATCGTGGTCACCGAGTGTGAGCCGGGCTGCGTGGCGGACCGCGGCCTGGCCCGGGACCGGCCCCTGGAGGCCCACGGCCGAGATGGGCCCCTCGACGCCTCCGCCTCCGGGCCCGAGGCCCGGCCCCAGCTGTGCAGTCGCAAGCTCTCTCTGCAGGAGCGGTCCCAGCTGGACGCGAACGGACGCTGCGTCTACGCGGCCCTGCCCCACTCGCCGGTGGGCTCCCCGCAGTCGTCGCCGCGGCTGCCCCGGCGGCCCACGGTGGAGTCCCACCACGTCTCCATCACCGGCATGCAGGTGTGTGAGCTGGCCGGGCCCGCGGGGTCCTCTGCTAGGCGGCACTGCCCCAGAACGTTCATTTGGGAGGTGACCCCAGGAAGCCCAGGTGGGGGTGGGAAATGAGGGTGGAAGAGAAGGATGTCAACAAAGGGTGCCTGAGGAAACTGGTTATCGCCGTACACAACTGGGGCTCCATCTCCGGGGAACCCTGTTTGACCTGTGGAAAAGTTCTGTACCTCAGAGTTATCCTGCCTGAGGGCCAAGGGAGCTGGGCGTTTCGTACTGACTCCTGGCAGTTGCTGGTGAGGGCTGCTGGGGGCAAGTGACCTGCCCTGAGAGCAAGTGCCCTGGGGCCACAGGGAATGTCTGTGGGAGATGCAGGTGCTGGTGGTTGGAATTTGGCTGGGGATGGCGGTCCCTGAGAAGCCTCCCGTCCTGCAGCAGGGGGCCAGGCACTGCTCTCTGCACTGTGTGTAAATTTCTCATGTGATCCTTACTGGAAACTTCTGGGAGGTAGGTTAGAACTTAGAGCCCCACTAGGGCTCACTGGGCCCTGAGGGCTCTGCCCCTGCCCCCTCTCCTGCCCCATCTCCTGCATCTCTGCTGCCAGCTCACAGGGCTCTGTCCACATTGCCTTCTTTGTATTCCTCAGATATCCACATTCGTTCCCTCCATTAGGCCTTTACCCCTGCTGTCCTCTCTGCTTGGGCCCCCACCCCCCGACGTTGCAGGGCTGTCTCCCCTTGACAGCCAAGTTTCAACTCAAAGGTCTCCTCCTCTGAAGGGCCTCTCTGACCACCCCCTGTAAGCCCCTTCAGCCCCCAGCCCATCTCCCCTGTCACCCTGTTAGTGACACTCATCACCATCTGATTATCTGTGTGTCTGTTGAGTTGTTTTTGGCCTGTCCCCCCAGCTAGAACGTAAGCTCAGAAGGAATAGTCCTGCCCACCGTCACGTTCCCAGCGCCTGGCACGGTACCTCGCACATAGTAGGAGCACAAAAATATTTGTTGAAGGAATGAATGAATTTAACTGGGAGAAGCATGGATATCGAGAATGGCGTTTTAAAGGGGCCGGTATTTAACTATATTTTGAGGGCCGGGTAGGACTTTCATAATTGGAGATGGGTATACACAGAAGAGTTCACTGCAGGGGAAGGTACGGTGTGAGCAAAACCCCGGGGGTAGAAGGCAGGATGTGGGGGAAAGGTACCCAGGGCTTCAGCTAGCTGAAGAATAGGGCCCTTGTGAGGAGCACTGTGGCAACAGGGGAGTTTGGGTTTATTTTGGTTAGATTTGAGCCAGCCTAGAGAGAGAAAGATATACCGCCCTTCCCCATAGCAGTGGCTTTAACACAATAGGGCTTATTTATCATGTAAACTAAATCTGCAGGTAGGCTTTTGGGACCTGTGTGGTGGTCCTGTTGTTGTTGTCCTTAAAACCTCTTGGTCTCAAGATGGCTACTGTGACTGTAGCCCTCACAGCTTCATTCCAGGCAGGAAGAAGGAACAGAGAAGAAGAGCAAAAGTCATCAGCTCTCTAAGTCAGTTCTTTTTCCTGGAAACTCTACCCAACAACTTCTGCCTTCTCCTGCTACCCAGAACATAGTGTGGCCACCCCTAGCTGTAAGAGAGGCTGGGAAATGCAGTTTTGCAGCCTGAGACATTGCCACTGAGCTATCCATTTATCAGGAAGAAAGGGGAGCCTGGTATTTGGTTGGCAACTAGGCAACTCTGCAAGGTCAGAGGAGTGGAGTCAGAACTTGACCCTGGAAGCATCAGGGCCTGATGGGATCTGAGTGGAATCTGGAAGATGAATTCAGCAGCGTTTAGGGCTTAGATTAGGGGCAGCGAGACCCCTTAGGACAGCTTTGCAGGGCCCCACTTCTGCCTGTCACATCCCTCTAGGACTCAAGGGAATGAAATCGACACTGGGAAGAAACAGTGGAAGCAACCTAAAATGTTCCCTGGTGAAGGGAGGGCTCTGGGAGCAGAGGAGGGCAATACAGCAAGTCAGAAGATGCGGGTCTGTGTGTACACTCGGACACGGAACGCTGATCTCCAGTGACGTTGAGTGACATGTCGATGATCTAGTGTGACATCATTTTTGTCTCCCCAAACCCCATCCCAAAACAATGCTCTGTATTTTCAACAGGTGCATGTATGCGTGCATTTACATAGAGAAAGGCCTGGAAGTTTATGCACCAAACTGATGTCAAGGTTCGGGGAAAGGGTTAGAATTGGGCTGGGGGGGTTCAAGGGAAGTGCTGGGCCTATCTGTAGCCCTGGAAGTGTTATTTTCTGTCATGTTTCTTTTCCCTGTTTTACTTCTCACATCACCTAACATTTTCCCCCTAACTATGTTGAGGTGTAATTGAAGTAAAGCAAAGTGCACATATTTCAGGTGTGCAATATAGTCCGTGCCGATAGATGCATTCCTCTGTGAAACCATTGCCCCAGTCGAGGTCACAGACCTTCCCCGCACACCCGATGACACATCCCTCCCCCTTCTTCCCCTTTCCCAGGTACCTGCTGACCTGCTTTTTTAGCATTATAGATTAGTTTGCAAGTTCAAGAACTTTCCGTGAGTGGAATCATCTAGTATGTACTCTTTTTTGGGCTTAGCTTCTTTGACGGCATGATGATTTCGAGACTCGTCCGTGTTGTTACATGCTTCCTTTTTATGGCTAACTAGCATTTCGTTGTGTGCAGTGGACCACTGTTTATTCGTTTACCTGTCAGTGGGCGTTTGAGTTGTTTCCAGGGTTCAACTATTAAACTTGAAGCTGTTTCAAACAGCAAGTCTTTGCACGAACACAGGTTTTCACACCTCTTAGATGAACGGGTAGGAGCAGAATGGCTATGTCCTAGAGGAGGTGTTTGTTAACAAACTGCCCAACTGTTTTCCGAAGAGGCTGCACCATTTTAAATTCCTGCCGGTAGTGTGCGAAGCTTCTCCATGGCCTGCATTATTCTGACAACACCTGGTATGGTCATTTTTGAGTTTTAGCCAGGCTAATGGGTGTGTTTTTTTTTTAATTTTTAAAAAAATTTATTTATTTGTCAGAGAGAGAGCGAGCGAGCACAGGCAGACAGAGAGGCAGGCAGAGGCAGAGGGAGAAGCAGGCGCCCAGCTGAGCAAGGAGCCCGATGTGGGACTCGATCCCACGACGCTGGGATCATGACCTGAGCCAAAGGCAGCCGCTTAACCAACTGAGCCACCCAGGCGTCCCATGGGTGTGGTTTTAATTTACATTTCCTCTATGAGTCATGATGTTGAGCCTCTTTTTTTTTTTTTTTTTGGAGTATTTTCATGTGCTTACTGATCATTTGTTTATCTTCTTTTTTTAAATGAGGGTGTCGTTATTAATAAGTTATAAGAGTTCTTTTTTTTTTAAGATTTTATTTATTTATTTGACAGAGAGAGAGAGAGATCAAAGTAGGCAGAGAGGGGGGGAAGCAGGCTCCCTGCTGAGCAGAGAGCCCAATGTGGGGCTTGATCCCAGGACCCTGGGATCGTGGCCTGAGCCGAAGACAGAGGCTTAACCCGCTGAGCCACCCAGGCACCTCAGTTACAAGAATTCTTTATCTATCTGGATGCCAGTCTGATGTGTTACAAATAGTTTCTCTCAGGCTGTGGCTTGCCTTTTGTTTCCTTAATAGTGAGTATCTCAAAGAGCAAAAGTTTTAGTTTTTATGAAATTCTGTTTATCACTTATTTCCTTTTATATCTTATACTTTTTGTACAGAAAGAACTTTTCAGAAACCATTAAGAAACCATTGTCTGCCTCACAGTCACTCAGATTTTCTCCACTATGGCACTTTATGTTTTTGGAGGACAGCATAGTCCTTAGATAGGATTATTCGTTTAATTGAAAATCAACATTTTGGAAATACATCTTAAAAATGGGTATTAAAAAAACAAACAAAAAATGAGTATTAAAAGAGTACATACTGTATGATCACCTTTTTACATTGTACAGGAACTAGGCTTTTAGAAGTCAGGGTAGTGGTCACCCTGGGAGACGCCTCTGGGTGGCTGGGGGAATTCTCTTTCCTGATTTGGGTCCTGGTGTATATGTTTTTTGTGAAAAACATACCAGGAGAGCTGCAGACTTAAAATTCATATGCTGTGTGTTTCTACTTAACTTTCCAGGACTGTGTACAGCTGAATCAGTACACGCTGAAGGATGAAATTGGAAAGGTAAATATCCCAGGAGCCAGGCTAATTTTCTACCTCTACCAAAAATGTCTCAGATAGAATGGAGGGAATGCACTAGAGCTGGGAGTGGGAAGAAGTCCTTCGAGGCGAGATTGTGGGAGGGTTTTTGTCATCAGCGGTCCATCTGGCTTATTTTCTTTCTACATCATAATATTAATGTGTTTCCACAAAAGCTTGGATAACTTCGAGGGAATTCCATATCACCCACATTAATGTTTTTTTCCCCCCCTCTAAAGTACTGTCACATCTATTTTTGCTTTTATTTCAGCCAATAGGCAGTATCTTTGCAGAGGTCAGAAACTCAAATGCCAATAGAAAGCAAGTGAGTAATATAAATAAGCAAATCATGCTAGGGCTAAGGCAGTAGGGAGTGGTGAGGACTGTGGCAAACTGTTAACATGTAGAAATGATTATAGGCCCATATGGCTAGATCTTCTCATGTTTTTTCAAAAGAAGCTGAGAATTTAGATTTTTATATCTGCATCTTTCTGTTTTTAAATGTTGGCAACTAATTCAAACTTTCTAAAAGCTGCTGATGGCAAAAAAATGTAATTGGAGAGCAGATTTGGCCATTTGGCTGCTGGTTTGCAGCCCCTGTATTAGAGTCCTCATTTTGCAGATTGTAACTTCTGGATGGTATGTCATGGGCATCTCCCTTTATTCAGGGCTCCTATGGCGTGGTCAAGTTGGCCTACAATGAAAATGACAATACCTATTACGTGAGTATCCACAGCCCCCTCCCCACCCTCACCATTGGCCAAAGTAAAAGCCTCCTTTCCAGAACTTGGTTTCCTGGAAGATTTTCTGTGCTCTTATCTCATTTTATTCTTAGGTCATTTCATTTTGGACGTTAGGAAGGAAATGATGTTCCCATTATAGAGATGTGGAAATGGGGAGGCAAAGTGATTGGCTCAGAAAGAAAGCCGATCAGCAAATGTCTCATACTCTTAATCTGGGCTCCCATTTCTACATCCTTCATAGCACCAAGAACCAGGTGGTAGTGAGACAAATTGCCCTTGTAGCTGAGGCTTTGGGGTCAGTCTAGTGTGAGTTCAAATTCTGGCTCTCCCATCTGTCACCTGTGTGTCCTCAAGGACACACAGTTGCAGCGAGTCCCAGCCAGGAGAGTGGACCTGGAACCTCAGAAGCAACCTCAGGGCGGGGGGGATCCTGGCAGTCCAGCCTCCAGGCCACTCGCAGCTGGTCAAGCCACTCTGATGACGAAGTGCTCACCACATTGTCCCCAGGCCACCCGGGTGCCAATAGCTTTGGCAGGCCTAGGAGTAGAGGGAACTCCCTCTCTCCCTTCCTCCCATTTTAACCGAGATGTGGGGTCTTTTCTCCCACAGGCGATGAAGGTGCTGTCCAAAAAGAAGCTGATCCGACAGGCAGGCTTTCCACGTGAGTTTGGTGGGCCGCACCTTTGCTCTTTGGTGCAGGGTGGGGGCATGACAGAGAAGATCTCGTTGAATGATGTCCCCTGTAGAGTACCTAGGTAGAGGCCTCAAAGATTCCTGTCACTATGACCTGGGGGTATGGCGTGGGAAGGAGGGGACAGAAAGCTGAGCAAGGGGACTGGGTCTTCAGCCTCACTGATTTTCAGCAGCAGAGGAGGCAGGTGAGAGGAGCAGGCTACTTATGGCCCCTGGTGGCGTCAGCCACTGCAGCCCTGCCGAGACCCCCTCCCTTGCATTTCCCCCCATTTGCAGAGGAAAAGCTCTTTGCCCTGACCCTGGGATGGTCTGTGTCTCCTCTAGGTCGCCCCCCACCCCGAGGCACCCGGCCAGCCCCCGGAGGCTGCATCCAGCCTAGGGGCCCCATTGAGCAGGTGTACCAGGAAATCGCCATCCTCAAGAAGCTAGACCACCCCAATGTGGTGAAGCTGGTGGAGGTGAGCTGGGGGGACAGGGAGGAGGGAGGCGAGAATGGTGCTTGTCTAGGCCCAGCTCTGTTACTACCCAAACGCTGCACCTCTGGTTTCTAGGGAGAGCCAGGCCAGGTTAAGCAGCTGTTAGAGGACTTAGTAGTATTATTGCTCCAGGTTCTTCACCCCTTTTCTTTCATGTTATCCTCACCCTTCCCTAAGACTATTATTCCCATTTTACAAATGAGGACATTGAAGGTCAAAGGGCTCCTAAGACTTGCCCTTTATCCATTTTTGTCTTTGGAGCTGGTTCTGTTTCTCCGTGTTATATGTGGTTTTAGCACAAAGGCAGCCATGTGCATGTAAACAAATGGGTCTGGCTGTGTTGTAATAAAACTTTATTTACAAAAAGTAAGCAGAGGGCCAGATTTGGCTTGCATGCTGTATTTTCCATCCCCTGTTTTAGATCAGCGGTTCTCACAGTTTCTGGTCTCAGAATTGCTTTAGGCACTTCAGAATTATTGAAGACCCCAAAAAAGTTTTGCTTATGTGGGTTGTATTTTATTATTTGCCATATTAAGATTTAAAACTGAGAAGCTTAAGATTTATTAATTCATGTAAAAACAACAGAAGTCCCATTACATAATACATTTTTAGGAAAATTAAGGATATTTTCTGAAAAAAAATTTATACTATATTTTTAAAAAATATTTATTTATTTATTTTTGAGAGAGAGGAGGGGAGAGAGAGAGAGAGAGAGAGCGAGAGAGCGTGGTGGTGAGGAGCAGAGTGTGAGGGAGAAACTCCGCACTGAGTGCAGAGCCTGACTCAGGGGTCAGGGGTCGATCCCAGGATCCTGAGATCAGGACCTGAGCTGAAACCAGACTCAGGGGTCAGGGATCGATCCCCGGATCCTGAGATCAGGACCTGAGCTGAAACCAGAAGTTGGATGCTTAACGGACTGTGCCACCCAAGCATTTTGCATTTTTGTAAATTTTTGTTATTAACATCTGGCTTAATAGAAGATGGCTGGATCCTTGTATCTGCTCTTGCTTTTAGCCTATGGTGACTTTGCATGCCATGTGGTTTCTTATTTCTCTGCTAGTAAGGGATGAGAGTAGAAAGGGCAACTATGACCTTCGTTTTATTTATTACTATTATTATTATTTTTTAAAGATTTTATTTATTGACTTGACAGAGAGACACAATGAACAGCGAGAGAGGTAACAAAAGCAGGAGGAGTGGGAGAGGGGAGCAGCAGGCTTCCCACTGAGCAAGGAGCCCAATGCAGGGCTCGAGCCCAGGAACCCGGGCTCGTGACCTGAGCCGAAGGCAGATGTTTAACGGCTGAGCCACCAGGCACCCCTATTTTTTTTTTTTTAAGATTTTATTTATTTATTTGTTTATTTGACAGAGAGATCACAAGTAGGCAGAGAGGCAGGCAGAGAGAGGGGGGGAAGCAGGCTCCCTGCCAAGCAGAGAGCGGGGCTCAATCCCAGGACCCTGAGATCATACCCTGAGCTGAAGGCAGAGGCTTAACTGAGCCACCCAGGCGCCCCTCTATTTTTTTAAATAAGATTTTGTTTTTATTTATTTGAGAGAGAGAGAGAGATGAGAGGGAGCATGAGCAGGGAGGAGAGGGAGAAGCAGGCTCCTCACTGAGCAGGAAGCCTGATGCAATGCTCTATCCCAGGACCCTGAGATCATGACCTGGGCCAAAGGCAGATGCTTAACCAATTGAGCCACCCAGGCGCTACTTATCTTAGTTTTAGTGTGAAAATCGTTTTGACCTCATAAACTCCCTGAAAGCATCTTGGGGATCCCTAGAAGTTCCCAGATCACATTTGGAGCACCTCTGGCCTAGATGACAGGACTTATAAATGGTGTGTGATCAAGTATGGAATTGGATGGGTGTTGGTGGTAGTGCGGGAGCATGGAGTGCAAGCAGCCTGCCAGCCCAAGCAGCTGAGGAAGGCTTCTCACGGGAAGGGATGTTTGAGATGACCCTGGTTGTTCCTGGATGGAGAAAACAGGGAAAGGACAGGAAAGAACATCACAGAGGAAGGAACAGCATGTGCAAAGGGCCGGTGTCGTCTGAGGGTACACATCTGCCCTTTGATGAGTGTGAGGGTTAGCAGCCATGCCCTCCTGGGTCTTGTCAGGTGTGGGCTCTAGGTAGGCCATGCCCTGTGTCTGACTCCCTTGACAGGGCAAGGCTTAGGGCTCTAGGTGGGCTGCCCTGGGCCCCTGCCTAGGGTGCATCTCGTTCTTAGAGCTCTTGTCCTGTGGATCTTGGTTGACTGGGGAAGGTGAGGATGATGTGGGAAGAGGCAGGAGAGGAGGAGAAGGATGGTGGCTGCTGGCTGCCTCCACCTGTGACCCTGAGTTTCACAGTCTCAGGTCGCTGATGCTGGAGTCAGCCATCTTAGAGGAAACTCAAGGACACTTGGTTAGCGAGTGGCTCTGGGTCCTGGTGGGATCTCCCTGCCCCCCCCACTGCCCTGTGGCATCTGACCTGTCCACCCAACAAGACTGGTTGCCAGCCTGCTCTTGGACAAACCTCGGGCATTCCTCAGATGGACGTGGACATTCAGGCATTTCCTGTGCACTGACTAGGAGCACCACGGAGGCAACTCAGGTGGACATAGCCGTTTGCAGAGAGGGACAAGATAGACATAAGTGACAAGCTGAAAGCAGGATGGCTGTGAGAGGAGAATGAGGACATGCCGCGGCGGTTCCCGGCATGGGGACGTCCTTTCTTAAGGGGGCAGGAGGTCGGGGGGTGCTTCATGGAGGAGTTGGAAGAGCCTAGACAGGACTTGAATTTTTACCCTGAGGATCAGTCCGTCTCCTGGGAGACAGGTGGGATTCTTTTAAAAAAAAAATTTTTTTTTTAAAGATTTTATTTATTTATTTGAGAGAGAGGCAGTGAGAGAGCATGAGCGAGGAGAAGGTCAGAGGGAGAAGCAGACTCCCCGTGGAGCTGGGAGCCTGATACGGGACTCGATCCCGGGTCTCCGGGATCATGACCTGAGCCGAAGGCAGTCGTCCAACCAACTGAGCCACCCAGGCGTCCCCAAAAAAAAAAAAAAAATTTTTTTTTTAAAAGATTTTATTTATTTATTTGATAGAGATCACAAGTAGGCAGAGAGAGAGGGGAAGGGAAGCAGGCTCCCTGCCGAGCAGAGAGCCTGATGTGGGTCTCGATCCCAGGACCCTGGGATCATGAGCTGAGCCAAAGGCAGAAGCTTTAACCCACTGAGCCACCCAGGTTCCCCGAGACAGGTGGGATTCTTACTGAAGCTGAGACATTTCCCAGGGGAGGGATTTTTTTAAAAAAAGGTATTTTTTATTTTGTTTGTTTTGTTTTTGAGTAATTTCTCCTTTCAGTGTGGGGCTCAAACTCACGACCCTGAGATCAAGGGTTGCTTGCTTGACGGACTGAGCCAGCCGGGTGCCCCCATTTCCCAGGAGAGGAATTTGTCCCTCCCTTTTGTAACCTCTTTTCGAGATGTTTTGGACCTCTGAGGATTGGGTTAGAAGGTGCCTATTTTCCAGATGGCCATTTGGATCGTGCACACTGGGTTTTTTCCTGTGCCCTTCATCTTAACCAGGAAAACCAGTGGAAAGAACCGCCCTCCCGTCGGCAAATGCAGTCATGTGGATGCTGCTTCCTCCCTGCTCATATCATTTCTCTCTCTTCCTCTCCCCTGCTCCTCATCTCCGGCCTGTTCCGTGTGGCTGTGCCAACAGGTCTTGGATGACCCCAATGAGGACCATCTGTACATGGGTAAGAGAGCCCTTGACGTCCGGTGCCCTGGCTCAGGCAGCTGAACCTGCCAAAGCCCAGGGGTCCTCGCGAGCATTCCCTGTCCCTGGCATCTCCCGCCAGAGCTGGGCCCCACAGTGAGCCCCACCTGAGGCTGCAGCTCTGGTTTGAAGCAGGAGGTGGAAGGGAATGCTTGGTGAGACTTTCTCTGGAGATCCTATTCATTTTCTTGCAAATATTTATTGAGTGCATGCTAATACTGGGTATGTTCTAGGCACTAAGGATGCAGTGGTGGATGAGAATGATGAGGCTCCTGCTCTTGTGAAGCTGATAATTCTAGTCAGGGAATAAACCAGTTAACCTCAGACTGATCCTCTGAAGAAGGTTAAATAGGAACCTGAGCGAGAGGGATTGAGGACCACTTCATATATGAGGTGATAATTTGGCACCTGAATGTCAAAGACACTGTCCTGTTACATGTGGGGAAGAGCATTCCTGGCAAAGGTGCAGGTGCAAAGGCCCTGAGGCTGGTGAGAACTTAGTGTTTGAGGAAAACATGGCTATGACAGAGGAAACCAGGGAGAGGGGATGGGGATGAGGATGAAGAGCCTGAGGCCACGGTGGGGCACTTGCAGCCTTGGAGGGCACTGCACAAAGAAATTGAAAGGACTCAGGTGTTACCTCAGAGACTTGATTTTTTTAAAATTGGTGAGGACATGGGACAGCCCTCTGTCAGCTTTGAGCGTAGGTACTGATGAAGGAAGGAAGGGCAGGACTTCCAAACTGGACATTAGGATTTTGAATTAGGATTCAAAACTAGATAGCAGACTGGGCCCCGAAATGCATGATTGATAGGTCATGTATCCTTGCAATGTGACATGGGTGGGTGTTCAAATGAGCCTATACATTTCGAGTGGGTACAGATGACAGTGGGAGGGGTATCAAGGAGGTGAGGGGAGTGGGCACAAACCAGCCTGGAATCCAGAAGTCTCCTGGATGTGCACGGGGATGATCCTTTGTTGCACAAGGAGTGATTATCTGGGGTCTGGTTTGAAAACAGTTCAGAATTCACTTTCTCCTCAGGTAGTTGCTGTGGTTCAGTTCCAAGGACGTGTCGTAGCTTAGAACATGTTATTTTTCATTCCCCACTCCTCTTCCCTGCCTCAGGTTTTTATTCGTTTTTTTTTTTCCCCCTAAAGATTTTATTTATTTATTTGACAGACAGAGATTACAAGTAGACAGAGAGGCAGACAGAGAGAGAGGGAGAAGCAGGCTCCCCGCCAAGCAGAGAGCCCGATGCGGGGCCTGATCTCAGGACCCTGGAATCATGACCTGAGCTGAAAGCAGAGGCTTTAACCCACTGAGCCACCCAGGCGCCCCTCAGGTTTTTATTCTGACAGATGTTAAGCCTACAGAAAAGTTGGAAGAAGAGTACAATGAGTACATGTATAACTACCACCCAGATTCCACAGTTAATAATGTTTGTCAGATTTGCTTTATTTGTCTAGCCACCCACCCATCCATTTCTGTATTATTTTTGCTGAACTATCCAAAATGTAAAGTAGCAGACATCTTGATACTTCAGCCCCTGAGTACTTCAGTGTGCATCTCACATAGGGACGTTCTCCTGTGCGATCACAATACCATTATTACATCTGAGAAAGTTAATACCAGTTCCCTAAGAGATCTAATGTACACTCCATGTTCAAATTTTAGAAACTCTTTTTTTTTTTTTCCCGGTTTGTTTGTAAATTTTAGAACTTATAAAATCTTCCTATGGAAACAATTTAGAAGCTACACGGCAAATAACATCAGATATGTTAAATTTATTTTTTTTTTAAGATTTTATTTATTTTTTGAGAGAGAGAGAGCATGAGCAGGGGGAGTGGCAGAGGGAGAGTGGGGAGCAGACGCCCTGCTGAGCAGGGAGCCCAATGTGGGGCTGGATCCCAGGACCCCGGGATCATGACCTGAGCCGAAGGCCGATGCTTAACTGACTGGGCCACCCAGGCACTCCTAGATAGGTTAACTTTAACAAAATTATGTGAGAGGGCGCCTGAAAACAGACCTATTTCAATAGGCTAGCGTCCTCCATGCCAACCAAGTGACCATGCTGGGGAGGAAGCACAGAAATTCCGAAGCACCTCTGGAAAGTTAAGTCTTCCATGACCAAGGCGGGATAGGCCAGAGCTGAAAGGACCAGCGCTCCTGTCCATGGAAACCTTCCCTTCAATGCCATAGCCTTTTGCTTCTAACCACAGCCTGAAGCCACTGGCAGACCTGCCCTAACTTGGGTTTACCCAACACTGCTTGATGAACCTGAAGATGGGGAGGGGCCTGGGGGAGTTAAATTCCTTTTTCTGGTCTTCTTTTTTTTTTTTTTTTTTTTTTAAAGATTTTATTTTATTTATTTGACAGACAGAGATCACAAGCAGGCAGAGAGGCAGGCAGAGAGAGAGGAGGAAGCAGGCTCACCGCCGAGCAGAGAACCCGATGCGGGGCTCGATCCCAGGACCCTGGGATCATGACCTGAGCTGAAGGCAGAGGCTTTAACCCACTGAGCCACCCAGGTGCCCCTGGTCTTCTTTTTATCTGAGGAGCCAGATCTAGTCCCTCAGCCACCTTAACCCTTGGAGAGCTTTGAAACAGTCTTTTTGGTTTCTTCTATAAGAAACTCCGATGTGAAAAAAACAAAACAAAAACTCCAGTTTGGTAGATGATTCTAGAACAACAGACAACTCCGAAGTTATTCTCCACTTGAATTTGAAATTCACTGTATGCATTTCTCACTTCCTAAAAGATAGCTTCATGTTCCCAGTTATGTTTGTCCAAGCAGGACAAAATGAAAATAATTATTCAGTGTGACCCAGTAATTCTGCTCTGAGGTTTATACCCTCCAAAACCCGAAAACAGATAAACACACAAGTACTTGTGATGGGAATGCTTGCACATGAATGTTCATAGCAGCACTATTCACAGTAGCCAAAATGTGGAAACAGCCCAGATGTTCATTAGCTAATGAGTGATACACAAAATGTGGCATATCCACATGGTAGAATAGTACTCAGCCATAAAAAGCAATGAAGTACTGATCGTTGATGCTACAGTATGCATGAACCTTGATAATATTGTGCTAAGTGAAAAAGCCAGTCACAAAAGGTATAGTGTATGACTCCATATATATGAAATGTCCAGAATAGGCAAATCCATAGAAAGAGAAATTAGATTAGTGGGTGCCGGGGGCCTGGAGGGAGGGGACTGACTGCTCATGGGCACAGGTTTTTGTTCTGTTTTGTTTTGTTTTGTTTTGTTTTTGAGGGGGTGAAGATTTTCTGGAACTGGGTAGAGGCAATAGTCATACGGCATCACGATTACTAAGTGCCACTGAATTGTAAATTTTTAAAATAGTTAATTTTATGTTAGGAAACTTTCACCTCAGTTTTTTTTTTTTAAAGATTTATTTATTTATTTGACAGAGAGAGATCACAAGTAGGCAGAGAGGCAGGCAGAGAGAGAGAAAGGGAAGTGGTCTCCCCGTTGAGCAGAGAGCCCGATGCGGGGCTTGATCCCAGGACCCTGGGATCATGACCTGAACCAAAGGCAGAGGCTTTACTTTTATTTTTTATTTTTTTAAAGATTTTTTATTTATTTATTTGGCAGAGATCACAAGTAGGCAGAGAGGCAGGCAGAGAGAGAGGAGGAAGCAGGCTCCCTGCTGAGCAGAGAGGCCGATGCAGGGCTTGATCCCAGGACCCTGGGATCACGACCAACCGGAGCCGAAGGCAGAGGCTTTAACCCATTGAGCCACCCAGGCGCGCCTCACCTCAGTTTTTTAAAATGGAAAGAACAAAACCAAAACAACAAGAAGAACAAAAGCCTGTGCAATTCCCTGGACACAGCTTATCTAATACTTGGTGGTTTGGAGCAGGGGTTCCCCGCACATACAGTGCTGGGAAGGAGCTGGCAGGGTGGGAGGCATTTGCATGTCGTGCATGAATGTGTCAAGAAAAGGCCCTGTTTAGGAATCGTGGGATGAGTTGGCCTTTGAGGTGCTGAAGAAATCTCCACCCCCTCCCCACCCCCCTGCAAGTCTTGTTTTGGATTGGGAGTCATAGGAAACAGTCTGAGGCCCAGCTGACCGCAGAGCATTGAGGAGTTGGAAGAATCTATAAGCATTCTCTGTGCTGTGGCCTGACACAGCCTGGCAATGTGGAGGATATGGGAGGGATTGTTGAAACATGTTCTTGTTTCTTGAATCAAAACTTTGCTAGGGTCCTGAAGACCTCTAGGGCTCCTTCTTTGTGCCTAAGTAAACAGATGATGGGTTGTGTCCCCATAGACCTGTTCCTTGGCGTCAGGTGGCTCAGAACCTGGGTGTGACTAAGAGAACATAGTTTAGTATCAGTTGTATCCCTGGAATCTCCAAGGTATGAGTGGAGAGAAGAAAGGACCCCATGAGCCATCTCCGCCTGTCTCCTGTCTCCCTGCTTTGTTTTCCCTGGCCAGGGCGTCCTTGGCTGTTTTGAGGACTAAAGATACAGCTAGACCGGGGAGGACCTTGCAGGACCTTGACCAGCTTTGGCTCAGTGGATTGTTCCTTTCTCCAGCCCCAATACTAGTTTCTGTGCTTCTTGATGTTCTATGGGCGATTGGGGAGGAGGAGAAGGAAGATGGATTTCCAATTTCCCAATGTAACAGTTGACTCCCTTCTCTTCCCTGCAGTGTTTGAACTGGTCAACCAAGGGTGAGTATCCTGTTTTCCTGGCAGGTATGATGCCTGAAATTTCTCAAGCTGCAGACCTTCTCAAGGGAGGCGGTGCTTGGTTCTGCTGGTGAGAGAGGGTGAAGGCCAGTATGTCTGCTTTTGCTTTTTGACCTTCCAGGCCTGTGATGGAAGTGCCCACCCTCAAACCACTCTCCGAAGACCAGGCCCGTTTCTACTTCCAGGACCTGATCAAAGGCATAGAGTACCGTAAGCGGGGGCCTGTGGGAAGATTCTCACCCGGGGGTGGTTAGCATCCCAGCTAGCGGATGGCAAGTGGGAAAGTGGAATTTCCCTCCTGGAGTGCAAGTAGCAGGTGGGTGGGAAACAGAATCGCCTGAAATGCAGTCTTGGACAGCTGCAGAAAGCTATGCTCCCGATGAACAGAAACACTTCTTTCTGCCACAAAAATTAAGAGTCATATTGATAATGACTGTTTGCCCCAGGACTTTCTTTGTGTACCAGGCGCTGTTAGGGGCTGTATTTGCATTGTCTCTTATACCCAGCAACCCTGGGATGGGGATCCTGTTAATCTCCTGTTACCTTAGTTTTCTCATCTGTAAAATGGGAATAAAGTGTCTCTCACCAGGGTGGAAATCAGCCAGTATATATCAGTAGTTCTGATTGACAGGTCCTTTCTGCATCTGGTTGTAAAACATTTTGTCTCTTCCCCTTGCCCATTGTTGGGAGATTTAAATGGGGAAAATGGGAACCACTTAACACAGGAACACTCAACAAATGGAGCTGGTGCCCCTATTACTGGTATCATTGTCGTCACCACCACCAGCAAAGAAATGCAGTTGGGCCTTCCAGACCATAGGAAGAGAGACCATGTCCTCTCCCATAGGTTGACATCCAGGCAGGAAGGAGTTAATGAAGTCCCCGGTCCTACTTTGTGGTCCACACTTCCATTGGATCTGCTCCAGCATTGTTGGTGTGGTGAACAGGTTGAGTGTTGGCATTAGTAAATGAAAATATGTTTGTCACAAGTCGTGAGGCTTCTAGCTGGAAGCCAGCCAGGCTCAACAGAAACACTCCAGGGACCGTGGTCCCCCATGACTTAGAGTAGAGCAGGTGGTTACTAACTATTATTGTCAGTTGATGTTTCACTCCTTATTTTTGAAGATGGGGTAACTTCCTTAAACAAACTCCCCCCCCCCCTTATCTCTTAAAGCTGGGGGTATGTAGGTTTGGGAGGATAAGGCTGGGAAGGGCTTGAGGGCCCTGAAGGAGCACCGGGTCAATGTCTGTGTTTCTGGGCTCTGGGGGCTGCGCAGAGCTCCTCACATGGTTCTCCTGCCCCCTCTTTCCCATCTGGTGACCACCCCACGCCCAGTACACTACCAGAAGATCATCCACCGGGACATCAAACCTTCCAACCTGCTCGTGGGAGAAGATGGCCACATCAAGATTGCCGACTTTGGTGTGAGCAACGAGTTCAAGGGCAGTGACGCGCTCCTTTCTAACACCGTGGGCACACCCGCCTTCATGGCGCCTGAGTCGCTTTCGGAGACCCGGAAGATCTTCTCTGGCAAGGTAGGTGTGGACCTGTCTGAGATAATGAGTTGTGCTTGTGTTCGGGTCCTTTCTCTTTAAGTGGCAAAAATCCCACCCAAACTGGCTTAAAAAACGAATCCACGAGCAGCTTCTGGCAGCTTCTGGTTTGGGTAGATACCGGGATTCACACAAGTATCCATCTCTCCATCTTTCAACTGTTTTCTTGAATTGGTTTCCTGTCCAGGTGGGTGGGTACCCCCAGCAGTTCCAGGCTCCTCCCTATCAGCTTACCTACCTCAGTAGAAAGAGCATTCCTCTTTTTTTTTTTTTTTTAAGATTTTATTTATTTATTTATTTATTTGACAGACAGAGATCACAAGTAGGCAGAGAGGCAGGCAGGCAGAGAGAGGGGGAAGCGGGCTCCCTGCTGAGCAGAGAGCCCGATGCGGGACTTGATCCCAGGACCCTGAGATCATGACCCCAGCCGAAAAAGCAGAGACTTTAGCCCACTGAGCCACCCAGGCGTCCCCCCCCCGGAGCATTCCTCTTTCTGAGGAGCCTTCGGAAAAATCTCGGAATTGGCTGTGACTGCTCAGCCCGGGGGTCATGTGCCCATCCTTGAGCCAACCGTTGTGGCTGGAGTGGGAAACTGGTACTCTCATTGGTTAGGCCTGGGTCATGTGCCTATCCTTAAGCCAATCACTATGGCTGTTGGAAATGAAGCTCTTATTGGCCAAGCTTGGGTCATGTGCTCACCCAGAGACCAGGAGCAGGATCTGGAGTCAGAACAGTGGTTTCTCAGAGGAAAGCTGAAAGATTTGATTTCGTGTTTTGTTGCGCAGGAGCCGTAGACAACCCTCGCTGCCTTTTGTCCTCTTAAACGAAGCTCTTTTTCTTGCAGGCTTTGGATGTTTGGGCCATGGGTGTGACGCTGTACTGCTTTGTGTTTGGCCAGGTAACGGGGAGGGGTGTCCTGTCTCCTGAGCGTCGCTGGGCAGTTCTGGTGGGTTAATAGTTACCCTTACGGGGAGACAGTACTTAGTCATTGAGTTTACCACAGTTAGACCTGAGTGTGAAAAAAAGATGCTTTTCCAAATGTGCATACCTGTATAGAATAGTCCTGTCTCTGGGAAATGATCTGTTAACACGAAGGATTGACAGAAGCTCCAGAGGTTGTAAGTAGTTGACAGATTTGGCGCAAGGATGACAGATGCGCTACCTCTCTCCCCACTCCGACTCCCCAGACAGACATCACAAATCAATAGCCGCTGGCACCCTTTCTTCCTGAGCCCGGGGCTGCTTTGATGTCCCTCTCAGCAGAGCATGTTCCCAGAAGCAGCTGTTGGGGGGACAGAACTGGAATGGAAGTGAAAATCCATTTGGCGTTATTGACTGAGGGAATGTGGTCTCATCTCTTTGTCGTTGTTCTTTTGTTGTTGTCTCTTATTATTATGTTTGGGAACTTCGGTTTTTAATTCTGAAGTGAAGATTAAATTATGTGAGCAGTAAAAGCACAGATTTTTCGTTTTCATGAACTTGTGCGTTTATGGAGGAAAGCTTAAGAAACTGGTCTCATGGTTTATAATGTCCTCCCCTCCAATATTTGATGAAATTTTCAATCCTATAGCAAAGTTGAAATGACTACAGGAAATACCCACACAGCCACCAGCTGTTTCTGCCATAAGCATTTCACTGTATTGGCTTTATCACAAGTCTATCCATCTTCAACCTGTCTTTATTTTTTTTTACACATTCCAGAGTAAGTTGCTAACATCTCTAGCTGCTTCAGAATGTAGTCATTAGCTAGAGCTCAGTATTTGTTTGCCGTTCTTTTTTTGGGGGGGGGGGGTTAAAATTGACATATAATGAAATATACAGATCTGAAGTGTACTGGTTAATGAGTTCTGTCAGATGGGTACACCTGTGTAATCCAAACTCTTAATTCAAGTTACTGCTCTTTTTTTTTTTAAGATTTTATTTATTTATTTATTTGTCAGTCAGAGATCACAAGTAGGCAGAGAGGCAGGCATAGAGAGAGGAAGGGAAGCAGGCTCTCTGCTGAGCAGAGAGAGAGATGCGAGGCTCGATCCCAGGACCCAGAGACCATGACCTGAGCCCAAGGCAGAGGCTTTAACCCACTGAGCCACCCAGGCGCCCCTCAAGTTACTGCTCTTTTTTTTTTTTTTTTTTTTCAAGTTACTGCTCTTAATGAAAGAATTTTCCTTGGACAGGAGAGGACCAGGTCACATTCTGTGACTTTTTTCCACATTCTGAGCACCCCACATAAAAGTTCCTTTTCTGGCACCATACCTGAGTTCCTCCCAGGTCTGTTCCACCACCGAGAAGCACTGATTTGTCACCTGGGAAGTGGCATGTGAATGGGCTTCAGAGTCAGAATCCCAGCTTTATGCTTCCCAGGACATGTGACCTCTCTGAGCTTCTGTTTTTTTCTTTTCTGTAAAATGAGAAGAATATTTATGATTTCTTAAGGCTCTGAGAGGATCACCAGATATAATTCAAGCATTCATTAATTCAACAAGTATTTATCAAACCCCTACTTTGCACCAGGGGTATTCCTGGGCACTGGAGAAACGGCAGGAAGCAAGACCAGCAACAATCCCTGCCCTCTTAGAGCTGATGTTCCCCTGCAGGAGCTAAACAGTAAATGAATACAAATGTAACACAACATCCAGATCGGTGCTCTGAGGAGAAATCACATGGCAGCAGGTAGGGGGTGGTCTGCTTTAGAAAGGGGCTCAGGAAGGCCTCCCTGAGAAGGTGAGCTTTGATAGATACCTGAGTGATGGGAGAAAACGAGCCATGCAGTTGTTGGTGGGAAGAACATGACAGGCAGAGGAAACAGCCAGTGAGGATTGGTCCTGAGAAACGTCAGTCCAGGGTCTGGCCCAGCTTAAGGCCCCACGAATCACTGCTGTTGTCCCTACATCTTAGGTATTGTTCTTAGTATTATTACTGTTCACCCAGCAGGTGGGGCAGGAGGAGTCTTTGCTTTTGTATAAGTAGGTAGAGTAAAGCACAGCTGCAGAGGAAAGCCACAGTGTGGTTGGGAGGGGCTCTAGCCCTTCTAGAAGGACATCCCTGGTTCTAGACTTGTGGGCATGGGAACTGCTCCCTCACTAGAGTGGACTCCCGGGCCTTTATTCCTCTGCTGTAACCCACGTGGAGTGATGCCAGCCTGGGCAGGACTGATGTGGCAGCCATCAGTGGCCACTCTGTCCCCGACCTCTCTTTGTAGTGCCCGTTCATGGACGAGCGGATCATGTGTTTACACAGTAAGATCAAGAGTCAGGCCCTGGAATTTCCAGATCAGTGAGTATTGCCTTTCTGTCCCAACTCACCTTCCTCTCCAAGACCTTGGTGGTCCTGTGTGTGTGTCCCACCCTTAATGTGTCTTCCACCCCCAGGCCTGATATAGCTGAGGACTTGAAGGACCTAATCACCCGCATGTTGGACAAGAACCCGGAATCAAGGATCGTGGTGCCAGAAATCAAGGTACCTGAGGGTCACCACTCTCCATGGGGTGTGCACCAGGGGCCAGGCCTGTGCCCTCTGCTTGGAATTGTTTGGCTCAACCCTGCCTCGGCCGGGCCCCACGCCTCTCTGTCCACAGCGCTGCGCCCTTCTTGGCACTGTTAATCCTCCCATGCCCTGGGCCTCTGGGCTGCTGAAGGCTGGTGGTGGTGGGAGTTGGGGAGGAGGATTTGGACTTGGGTTAACTGTGATTGTGGAAATGGGATCTGCTGCCAGTGGGGCAGCTGGTGCTCACTCCAATTGGCTTGGGCTGATGGCATTCACCCTCCCTGGACCAGACCAGACTGGGGTCTCTGTGTGCTCCACACCCTGGCTGCCAAGGTCCTAGGTCCTTTCCTTGGCCTTGCGCATCCCTTTGAGAAATCTTAGTGGGGATGAGAGGAAATTAGTGAGCAGTTTGATACCCTGTCCCTGGCCTGCTGAATTCCATCCTTTTGCAAAAAGCGGGAGAGAGCTGTTAGGAGAGAGCCCTGTGCATCCCCTACACCCTGACCAATGCCACGTTCACACATCTGACTCTTTAAGAAATCCAGAGGTTTGCTTCAGGAGCTCCTAGGCATCTAGCTAACTAGGATTTGAGAAGGAGGAGGCAAGATGGCTACAGATAAGGACTTGGACCCCAGGGGTGGTGGTGGGGTGGAGAAGATCTCCACCCGGGTCCTTAACTGACTGTGTCCTTCTAACTGGTCTCACTGTGCCTCCCTAAGCCTCTCTTTCCCCTTCTGTGAAATGGGGAGGGTCTGCTTGCTCTGAGCAGAGCCTTCCAGGGGCATTAGGGAAAGTTGCTGAGGGGTGATGGGTGCTCCTTGGGGACCATACAAGGCAGATGTCAAATTCTGGTCACTTCTGCCAAGACCTGGGCCAGATGGAGGATGCGGTCCGGCGCACATATCGGCTTGGTGGCTCCCTCCCATTCTCTGTCTCTCCGTCTTTTCCACGTTTCCTTGCATCTTGCTCACCCCCACCCTCTGCCTGGCTTGCCAGCTCTCTTGCATGCCTGACCTCAGGCTGCCACCTCTGCCCTTGCACATTCCCTCCCTGGCTCCACTCACTGGCAGGGCCTTGGTATCGCCCTCTGGCCTCTGGGAGCCAGTCGCCTGCCCCTCACCCCTCCTGTCATTCGTTGAAGCTGCACCCTTGGGTCACGAGGCATGGGGCGGAGCCGTTGCCATCGGAGGACGAGAACTGCACGCTGGTCGAGGTGACCGAAGAGGAGGTCGAGAATTCGGTCAAACACATTCCCAGCCTGGCAACCGTGGTAAGGCGGGATGAACCACTGACCGAGAACAGGGACAGCCTGAGGCGGGCCGGCAAGGACGGGCCGGGACACAGGCGGGCAGCTAAGATGCAGACGCTGGGCCTGAGAGTCAGGGGATGGCTGGGTCTGTCCCTGACTCACAGCCTCCGGGCTCTGGGCCTTAGTCACACATCAGGCCAGGAGGCCCCTGCATCTTGTAGTTTTAGTTCTGTCTATACAGGCAGATTCTTTGTGACTATAGGGAGGGGTAACTCCTTTCCAAAGATCCTACTGCTCTTTCTGGAATTCCTGCTTTCAGAGTATGGCAGGGGGAGGAGAAGGACCAGGGCAGGTGCTGGGGCAGGAGCTGGAGCCGAGGTCTCTAAGATGGAATTCCCACCTGGCTGGATCTTCAGTCTCCAGAGTGGATGGCTTAGCCTGCCTCACATCTGCTGTGTGGGCAGCTCCCAGGGCTAGGGGCAGGGGCTCCCAATTCATGTGCTTTTATGGCTTTGTGTTTGGGTCCTGACCTAGGAAAAAGGACCAGAATGTGGAGTCCTCAAGCTTAACCTTGGAGACTCTGGGAATCACTCACTTGCCAGTGCCCTCCCCAGGAGGGCATCTGGCTCCAGGAAGGAGACTAGGACTCTCAAGGCCCTGGGGTCCAGGTGGCAGAGTCCAGTTGGCCACTGCACTAAGGCCACTGTGAAAGCCCTGGGGTGTGTTTGGCTACCGCTGGCTCCAGCAGGCAGGCAGGGTTCTAGGCTCGGAGGAACTGGTGAGACTTTCCACAAAGTGTCTGGTCTCAGGTGACTGCCCCTTTAGGAGCTCAAGTGCTGGCTCCTTCTCTCCCAGCTTTGCACTTCTCCCTCCTGCTTCCCCACACACTTTTCTCTCTCCTTCTTCCAAAACCTGAGCCCCCGTGGTGGGGCATCCATTCATATCTTCCTCCTCCTGCCCCACCTGGGGCCTCTGCATGACCTTCACTTTAAAACTCACCCACACTCACTCAGTCTTTCTCATCCACCCCCTGCACCCATGTCCTGCACCCACAGTGGGGGAGGCAGCTGGTGTCAGACCCAGGTGCCCATCACAGGTTATTCTCTTCTAGGCTCAGGATGTTCTTAGGAGGAGGTCTCTGATCCTAGAGGTCTGGGAGCAGGGGTTCCAGGGATGAGCAAAACCAACACGGTGTGCCTGCCATCTTGGAGAGGCGGATGCTGGGCAAACAACCAACAAAACACGGGGGCTGCAAGGTGTATCCCTGAGGGGGGGCCATGGAGCCCTAAGAGGGGGATGTGGCCAAGGTGATGGGTTGGAGAAGTCCTCCTGGAAGAAGTGAATATATACTGGCTGAGGTGGTATTGGGTAACGGGTGTTTCTGGCAGAGGGGAGAGCAAACGTGGTGATCCTCTGGTGGGAGGAAGCTTGGCCCACAAGAAGCTTCAAGAAAGCCAGGGCCACTGAGGCGCAGGGCAAGGAAGGTGGAGGGATGGTGACATGAATCTGGGCAGGAGGTGGGGCCAGACCGCCCAAGACCTGAGGCCACAGCAGAGATTTAGATCTTGGTCCCAAGAGGGGTGGGGAGCACCTGCAGGGTTTAAATCGGGGGAGTAGCCCCATCACAGTTGGCCTTGGAAAGACCCCACGTGGAAAATGGGATGTGGGCACCAGGGAGGAAATGGGGGCTGCTACAGCCATCTGAGGGTGGGGGCTAAGGTGGGGAGGTCCAGGTCCACACACCCAGTGTGTGCCAGGCACCAGGTTACAGAGATGTTCAAGGTACAGCCCAAGGCCTTGTGGGGCTCCTGGCCCATTAAGAAAGATGGAGGGGAAAAAAAATCACCCTCTTTTGCTGTCACACGGTGACAGGCCCATGCAGAGGGAGGCAGAGGAAGAGCCTCTTCCGCTGGGCCCTGAGGGCTGGGAAAGTTGACAAGGCCACAGGGAGGGGCAGGACAGGTGGTCTTGTCGGGGGACAGGGAGTGGGGTGCGGAGCGACCCCTGCAGAGGCATGGAGGAGGAAAGGGCTGGTATGCTCCTCGAACCACAGAACACCAGCCTTGGCCAGGGAGCGACGGGGAGTGCCTTGCCAGAGGGTCTAAGTCAGTGTTTTTCTTCTTTAATGACGTAGAACTTGTGTGTCGTAAAACAAACCATTTTAAAGTGAGCAATACAGTGGCATTTATTACATTTACAATATTGGGCAACCACCACCTCTGTGGTTCTGAAACATTTTCATCCCCCCACCCCAAGAAACCCTGTACCCATTAACAGTCGTTCTTCCTCCCCCCTTCCCTCCCTACCCCCCCCCCCCCCCCCCCCCCCCCCCCCCCCCCCCCCCCCACGCCCCAGCCCCTGGCAACCCCTAGTTGGTTTTCTGTCTCTGGATTTGCCACTCCTGGGCATTTCATGTCAGTGGAATCACACAGTATGTGGTCTCCTGTGTCTGATTTCTTTTACTCAGCGCGGTGTTTCTGAGGTTCATCTGTGTTGGAGCGTGCTATTCCTTTTCCCGGCTGAATAACATGCCATTGTGTGGCTAGGCCACATTTCGTTTTTGAGATGATGGGTGTTTCCACCTTTTGGAATATCACTGTTTTTGTTTTGTTTTGTTTTGTTAAAGATTTTATGTATTTATTAGAGAGAGAGTGCACACAAGCGGCGGGAGGGGGCAGAGGGAGAAGCAGACTCCCTGCTGGGCTTGATCCCAGGACCCCAAGATCATGACCTGAGCTGAAGGTACACTTAACCGACTGAGCCACCCAGGCACCGCTGTCCGTGTTTTTCTAAATACTTAGATTTCTTCTTAGTAGCAGACACATAAAACAATTCAGAAGCTCTGACAACATGGAAAATAGCTTGAAGAGGCACCATGCTCTGCTGGAGGGGGTGGGGGCCGGCTCCTTTCAGGCTGAGGTCTTTTTCTTGAAAATTCTTTCAGAGGATACAGCAGCCAAAAGCATCACCAAAAATAACTCATTTACTCCCTTGCTCCAGAGTCATCCTTGGGCCTCTGGCCAACGGCAGGATAAGTTCCAGAGTCCTATGGGTGAAAGATTTTGTCCGAGAGTGAGGGAATCAGGTCTGGGCTTTGGAGAGGACCTGATTGGGAGGCAGAGGAGGGAAGCTGAGTAGGGGCCATGGGATGGGATGAGGGAATGGTACCTTTTCCCAAGGGATCAGGCAGATATCTGCCAACCAAGCTGGGGACCCCATCTGTGTTAGAATGGGTGAGGGGGCCCACGAGCAAGTTCCCACTACTGGCAGTGGACCAGCCTGCCCCCAGTGCCTTTCATACTTGGATGGACCTTTGGGACCTCTCAGCCCCTTCTCCTTCACACCACAGCAGCCTGTGGGCTGGCCACCTTCAGTGTCCTGGGGAGTTTCCTCAGCTTCTTACACCTGGTCAGGTGTCTCCCATCCTTTACTAAAATGCAGCCCCCTGAGAGGTAGGCAGCCTCGTGTGGTGTGACCACTGTAGCAGTCTGGCTGTTCCTCAGAACGTTAAATGTGGTCATCACATGATCCAGGAATTCCACTCGGGTACAGACCCAAGAGAAATGAAAACTGTGGGAAACAGGTCCACACACAAAAACATGTGCACGAATGTTCATAGCAGCATTATCCACAAGAGCCAAAAAGTGGAAACGGCCCACATGTCCCCCAGTGGAGGTGTATCTGTACAAAGGGACATCATTTGGCCCCAAAGAGGAAGGAAGCACCGACACCTGCTGCAGCCATAGGAGCCTTGAGAACGTGGTGCTCAGTGCGGGAAGCCAGACACAAAAGGCCGTATACCGTGTGCTTCCATTTGTATGAAATGCGCAGAATAGATGAATCCACAGAAACAACACAGATCGGTGGTTGCCAGGGCCTGGGGGGAGGGGAAATGGGGTGTGCATATACTGGGTGTCTTTTTGGGGCGATGGAAATGTTAAGAAGTTGGTGGTGATGTGAATATACTAGAAATCACTGAAGTATACATTTAAAATGATAAGTGTTCTACTGTGGGACACTTATTTCAGCTTAAAAAGAAGTGCAGCCCCCAAATTTGGCCTGGAAAAGAACAGTTGCTTTCTTGTTGGAGTGGTCAGATAGTTTTCACCGAAAATAATGGCCCAGATTTGAAGATGAGACCGGTTGATGGGCAATGAGGCAAGTGTAGTGATGGCTTGTGTGTGACAAGTGCCAAGTTACTGGAGGGACAGTGCTGGCCTCTCCTGGAGCACAGAATCCTCCCCCCACCCCCCTGGGGGACACCTGTAGACTGAAACAAGATTAAGACAGCAGAATGTCAGACCAAGGGTATTGGACCTTATCGTATTGGCAGCCAGGGAGGCATGAACGGTTTTGGACACGGACTAGTCAGATGTGGTGATGGCTTTGTTGTGTCCTCAGTGGGAGGGATGCTGCCTGGGATCTCTCAAACGCCTGTCACCAGCCACAAGCCGTGGGAGCGGCAGGGAAGCTGGTAGAGAAAGGAAGAGGGAGATAACTCTTGTAGAATGGCGCAGGGGAGGTTGTTGCCTGGAGTCTCCCCTGGGTGGCCCAGCTTCCTCTTCTGTCCTTTAGATCCTGGTGAAGACCATGATACGGAAACGCTCCTTCGGGAACCCGTTTGAGGGCAGCCGGCGGGAGGAGCGCTCATTGTCGGCACCTGGAAACCTGCTCACGTGAGTGGCCACCTGCCTTCCTCTGGGACGGGGAGCTAGGGGCTAAACACAGGGCAGCCCTGCCCAGCGCACTCTGCCCGGGGCCCATCCCTGGAGCCGAAGCGTCTGGAACAACTCAGGCCAGGTCTCCCAGGCTCACACGGGGAAGTCAGAGAAGCTGCCTTTGGTTTCACCACCACCACCACCACCCCGCCCCATCTGGACTCAGCCCACCTCTTGTGGGTGGCTAACCCATGCTACAGCCTTTCTCCAGGAGACTTGCACGTTAACTGAGGGACCTCTTGAGAGTCAGAATTTTTGTGGCCCAGAAGCATGCATGTTCCATGGTGGGGTTATCGGCCTGGTGATGGATGAGCAAGGCCTTTCTCCCATGTGACCCTGTGTGTCACAGCAGGGGCACCCTGCTCAAAATCCCCTGGCAACAGCTCTAGGAAGCTGGTGTTGGGGGTCTGAGTGTCTCTGGGGTGGGGGAAAGGCATCTCATAGATCCCAAGTGTCCCTTCTCACTTCCCTTTTCCCTCTCCTCTGGCCATTCCAGCAAAAAACCAACCAGGGAGTGTGAGCCCCTGTCTGAGCCCAAGGTAATGCCTGCCTGCCTGCGCTGTAGCCTCTGCCGGAGCCTGGGGGCGGGGGCAGCTGCAGAGCACGGGGCCTCCCCACCCAGGCGGAGGGTCCTTCCAGCTTGGGCTGTTGTGCCCAGGCTCCCCTTGGGCCTCTGAACCTAGGACAAAAACAAGGGTCATCCATGGGCTTGGACCCGATGGCGGGTCATGCATGTGGGCTGGGGCTGCGGGTGCATGGCGCTCCACCCGGAATGCCTGTGAATTCACCCAGGTCTCATGACCCAGTCTGGTACCCACATATGCTCCGGGCATGTCAGTGGTATTGAAGCTATGTCACAGGGTCCCCGTGACTGCTCCTGCCCTGGGGCCATGTGGACAGAGCATAGATCAGGCATGCAGTGTTCTGGGGCTCTCCAGTATCCACCCTTTTCTTCTCTGATGGGTGAAGACCTAGAAAATAACTTCTCTTCCCGCCTGCTGCAAATTAGTATAAGAGTCCTGTGTCCCCAGGGTGCATCTGAATCTTTTCCCTTTGGCCATCCCTCTTCTCAACACGTAGCCTTGTCAGCATTACCAGCATCTCCCAGGACAGAGGGGAGTTTTTGTCCCTGTGGACTAATGATAAACATTTAGCACCCCTGCTGCCTCTCTTTCTCCTAGTGCCTGTGACAAGATAGAAATTCTAGGATTCCTTCTGTTGAGCTCAACTCACTACCTCATCCTCAACTGGGAACTCCAGGCAGTCATTTCTATGTATTTTTTATTAATTTTTTTTGACATTTAAAATTTTATCATTGGGAAACCATTTCTATGTTCTAAGAGCAGTTTTATTGACATATAACTTACATATGACATGTAACTTACATAATATGTAAGTTTCACCCATCGGAAGGGTATGATTCAGTGGTTTTTAAAATATTCACAGACTTGGGACGCCTGGGTGGCTCAGTTAGTTAAGCGGCTGCCTTCGGTTCAGGTCATGATCCCAGCATCCTGGGATCAAGTCCCACATCGGGCTCCTTGCTCAGCAGGGAGCCTGCTTCTCCCTCTGCCTCTGCCTGCCACTCTGTTTGCCTGTGCTCTCTCCCTCTCTCTCTGACAAATAAATAAATTTAAAGAAAATTAAAAAAAATATTCACAGACTTGTACAACTAAGACCACAGTCAGTTTTAGAACTTTCTTTTTAAAAGATTTTATTTATTTATTTGACAGACAGAGGTCACAGGCAGGCAGAGAGAGGAGGAAGCAGGCTCCCCGCCGAGCAGAGAGCCCAATGCGGGGCTCGATCCCATGACCCTGGGATCGTGACCTGAGCCGAAGGCAGAGGCTTTAACCCACTGAGCCACCCAGGCGCCCCAGTTTTAGAACATTTTTATTAGCCCCAGAGGAAATGCTGTCTCCCAGCTGTCACCATCAACTCCCCATTCCCAGCGGTCAGTAAGCTCTCCATATCTGTACAGTTGCCCTGTTCTAGACACTTCATGTCAGTGGAACTGTACAGCGTGAGCTTTTGTGTCTGGCGTCTCGCACTCGGCATCGTGCTCCAGGGTTCATCCATGGTGTAGCAGGCATCAGCGCTTCCTTCCTGTTTCTGACCAGATATTTCGTTGTACGGGTAGACCACCTTGTACTCCTCCATTTGTTAGGTGATGGACGTTGTCTCCACTTTGGCTGTCACGAATGCCTGCCGCTACAAACGTTCACATCCAAGCACGCAACCATTCCTGTGTGGTGGGAGTTGATGCACGAGATGAAGTTTACTGGCCAGCCGCAGTGCAGGATCAGGGGCCTGTGGGGGATAGTTTAGGATCAGGGAAAGTGGCAGTTAGCCATCGACCAGTTGTCGGCAGCCTGAGAAGGCTGCCTCATTCCTGCCAGGTGGTTCCCCACTTACCTGCTGCCTACTCTTTGAGCCTCCCGGGGTGATGGAGCCTAATGGGCTGGACTTTTTCTTCTCAATCTCAAGTTGTAGGGTTTGCCTCCTGCCTGTGTGCTAGTTGGTCATCTGTTTCTTACCTTCAATGAGCTCAAAATCGCAAGGTACCAGAGATTGGCCGAAAGGGCTTGACAACCCCTTTATTCCCTCACCCACAGTCCCAGCAAGACCTGCAGATTACTTCTCTTGCCCTTAGGCTGCTGGTGGGGTGCTTGGCTTGTCTGAGCGACCCAGCACTCTGGAGTTCCCAGGACTTAATTCAGTTGTTGGAGGCCTTGGGCCCGAGGCCTGCCGGCTGGCTGTCTGCAACTACACCCAGCTAGTCCAAGCAGGCACTTCTAGGACAGAAATTGAGGACGGGATTGGACATCTAGTTACAGCTCTCCTCCCTGGGAGATTGGACCCCCTCTTCTTTGGCAGAAACCTAAAAGCCAATGAGCCTGCTCTTGAAACAGAGAGGGGTTTCTTCCTAGGAGTGTACAGATGTCACCCTTTCTCTTCCATTGTGCCAGGACAGAGTTTCCCTTCTGGCCAGGGACACACAGCAGACAGTAGTTTGGCTTCCTTTGGAAGGGGCCATTGTTGGTGGCCGATCCGAGTGATTTGGGCTTCTCCTCGCGGATTTTCCTTTCCGGCTCCTTAGTTCAGCCTGTGTCTGTCCTCCCAGGCACGTCTAGCTGGGGGCATTTCAGGATATGACCTCTCAGGGACACGGGGACACCTTTCCTCCACCTCCTTGGTCTCTTCTGCTCTGATCCCTGACATCACCAAGAGGAGGGCCCTTCTCTCCATCCAAGGTGTCCCATGAGCCTGTGTGCAGGCAGCAGTCCTCTTAACCACTGTTTCCAAAAGGCTGGCTCTGTGCCAGGCCAAACCCAGGTGCCCCCAGAAAGCTCACCTACAGGTGACTGAAGAGCCTTCAACCTTAGCCTGAAGAAGGAAGCTTGGGGTGGGGGCTGGTGGGGGACACATCAAGATACCTAAAAACCTCCGGGAACAGGCCCCCTCGCAGGCTGCGCCCCACTTACGTGGGATGATTTTTGGGCGTTACACAGATAGGTTCGCATCTATTTTTATAGTTCCTTTCTATTTTTGGCAAATGATGCTACTTTTCCATTTACAGAGGGGGATACGAAGTCTCCTTTGAAACCCTCTTATAGGCAAGAAAAGGGGAGAGACTCTAAAAGGAAAAGCCAAGTCAGTGACGTTGCAGGTGGTGTGGGAAGGTGGGAGACGCAGCTTCAGGCTGTGGCAGCCTTGCCTTAACGTGGGTTTTCTGTTCGGTGAGCAGGAAGCAAGGCAGCGAAGACAGCCTCCGGGGCCCCGACCCGCCCCCCATGGGGGAGGAGGAAGTGCTCTTGTGAAAGGCGGTCCCCGCGCCGAGAGTTGGGGGGCCCCGGCCCCCGGCCCCTGCGCTCGCATGCATCCTCTGCGGCCCGACCAGGCGATGGAGTAGCTGCCCGGACGCGCGACCTCGCATGCAGGCTGCACCCTGCGTTTCCATAGCAGCATGTCCTACGGAAACCCAGCACGTGTGTAGAGCCTTGACCGTCATCTCTGGTGTTTTTGTTTTGTTTTGTTTTTCTTCCTTTGTTGTTTTAAAGGGGACAAAAAAAAAAAAGACTTGACTCCATGACATCGACCTTGGCCGCTGGCTGGCTGAACGGGCAGGTGTGAGGAGTTGCAGACCCAAAGCCACATGCATTTTGGGACAATTGCTTTTTAAAACATTTTTATGCCAAAAATCCTTCATTGTGAACTCAGAACCATGTCAGAGAATACCAAGTGAATGTGTGTGGGGTTTGAAAATCATGAAAAAACTGGCAGGGAACTCTGGCGGTGTGGGCTGAGACCACAGAGTTAGTTGCTGTGTTTGAAAGGGAGAGGAAGACAGGGTGTGACTCCTCCTGCAAAACCCAAAAGCCCCAGACTCCAAGCCCGTGGCCCCTTCCAGGACTGAGAGCTCACGGGGTCAGGGCAGAGCTGGCCCTCAGGAGCTGCTGGGAGCTTCGATGCACCTTATTTGTAAGAAGGACTTTAGATTTTTTTTTTTTTTATGGGTAGAGTTGTAGTTTGGAAAAGGGAAAGGGCTTGAAGCTTAGTTGCTTCGCAAAGGGGATTTTCTACCCCTTGAAGGGCGTTCCATGGTAGCTGGGGGGTGGTTGGGGGGGAGTTTCACCTAAAGGGCTGATAGCCACTCACAGCGGGTTTCTGAAATACTAACTGAGCTCTAGTCAGTCTCTTGTTAAAGGACAAAAACTTCAGGGTGAAATCCTACACTTCCATGTACATTACATGGCTTATGAGTAAACAAAATATTTTCGATTCTCTAACTAGACTGAACTCTACAGCAGTTCAGAGATCATTTAGAGCTTCCAGGATTCTTTCCACGGCTTCAGGCTTGTGATCAGAGTTAGAGCCAATGAAATCTGTGCCTGTATATTAATATGCAGCTTGGCCTGTTCGTAACCTGTGTATCCTAGAGACCGCTCAAGTTTTGTTTTCTCAATTACTAGCTGATTGTTGCTGTCAGTGAAACACTTAGTTTCTGCAGGGCCAGTGAGGAAATACTCTGCTTCAATGGAAACACAAGTGATCATCCTTACTGGTGAAGCTCTGTGAGGATCCACACAAGAACTCTGGGGCACCCTGTAGAGAAGATTGTGGAAACGCAGAGCAGTCCTCAGGGTCCAAGAGAACCAGGGCTTGGCACAAGGAGTTCTGTTTTGTAAGCCAAAAGCCAGGACAGAAAAGGCTCACCTTTTTGGTTTCCGACTCATACTGGGAATTCTCACCGCAGTTCAAGTGTGACTTCTTCCAGAGCCACACATGGCTGAGTGGGAAGTTCAAGGAGGAGGAAAATGGGAAGGCCTTTGGCCTGGGAGATTCCCAGTGTTTTGTTGGTCTCTGGCTTGGGGGAGATGGTGTCGGTAACTGGGCTCAGAGGACATGCTTTCCTGTAGTTTCTGTCTGATCATCGCTAGTAGAACGACTTCTTGCAGAGAGACAGAGGAGCGAGGCCTCGTGCCCCCGCTGCCCAGCGCACTCGTGGAACCTGGGTGTCCTTGGCTTCCACAGACCTTCGTGAGCTCTTGACTGTCATTTAGCCAGACTTTTCTTGCTGTCGTACAGACAGTACAGAATTAGGGAATGCTGGTTTCCAAGACCAGAGACGACCGTCAGAGGAAGGGTTGTCGGCCCTGCTTGCTTGCTTTTTGTAACCTGGTCCTTCCTCTTGCATTCCTGCGCGTGTTTGCGTTTGCGGGCGCCGCCCCTTCTGGGAGCAGATGGGGTCTGGTTAGTTTGCAGTCAGCACCTTGCAGTAGTTCAAGTCCACCTGTCCTTAGTCCCAGCCTGTCTGTGTGGACTCTGGCCTGGCCGAGCAGCTCACCCGGGGCGGGCAGGCAGCAAGCTCTCTGCAGAACTCCTGTTTACACAGCTGCATCGGGCAAGACCATTTCTTCCACCGCAGAACTCCCCACGTAAGATTCCGCATGCGAAATGCCAGCTCTTTAGGTGGGTGGGCTCATAACTTTTTTTTTTCTCCTCTCCAAAGAAACACCAAAGAAAGCTGTGCGGAGAAAGTGCTCCCCCCCAAAAAGTATAAGCAGAGGGCTGTACCACACAGCGGTAGGGTTACCATTCTCTTGGAGCACAAACTTCAGTTTTTGGGAAGCTGGCTCTGTCAGGAAAGGGGAGAAGCCATCATGGGCAGCTTCTCCGGGTTAGCAAAAAGGAATCCCTATCAGTTTCTTCCATTGTTGCCTCATGTATGGGACCAATTCGGTGTAAGCAACTTGGGGCCTGCACAAGGTCTTGCCCATCTTCCTCTGCCCTGTTCCACTTTCCCCGTCTCTTCCACAGGCTTGCCTGGGCTTCCAGAAAGCCATAGCTAGCCCCTTGTTGGCTCTGGGGGCTGGAGAGGCTGTCTCCCCAGGGGTCTGTCCTTTCCGTGAGTTAGGGCTCCCATCCTCAAAAGCCCTTCTGGAACAAGGAGGCAAATACCTGAGCTTTTAGATGCATGGGCTCAAACTATTGCTCTCACTCATCTTCCAAAGGGGAGCTTTGCATTGCTGGGGGGAGGGAACCATGACCTCCACTTGCTTCCAAGGTGCTAGAGAAGGTTTCAAGGTCGTCGGTTCCCATCCTCTTTGCAGCTTTATGGGCTGAGTTTCGTGGGACTGCTGACTTTTCTATTCTGTGTCTGATTTAATGCCCCATGCTTCTGTTTTATTCCTGATCCTTTCTACTATGCATTTTCCTTTTATCAGGTGTACAAAGTTAAATACTGTGTATTTATCACTTAAAAGTACATGAACTTAAGAGAAAAATAAGCCTTTGGTGTTTTTCCACAGATGTTTAAGCTTCTCTGTAAACTTGAAATAAACAGACAGCAAAATGGTGCAAAGCCTGGGCCTTTTGGAGGTATTTTTGTTGGTCATTGTTTACAGATGTCTCTAGGACATCCGTCCTTACATGTGTTTTTCTTCCTTAGGCTGTGAGATGAGTTGCCCAAGTCAGGGCTAATGATGTCAGCATTACATTATTCATGTCAGTGTCGCTCTGTCCTCGTATTCCGCTACTGAAAGCGTGGTCCCTGGGTCGGGAGTGTCAGCATCTTCTGGGAGTGGGTTGGAAATGCAAATTCCCAGGCCCCATTTCAACAAGATCCCCAGGTGACTCATGTGCCCATGGAAGTCTGAAAAGCACTGCTTTGGCAGGCAGGTAATTGCTGGGTTCTTCTGTTGGGAGACCAACTAGGGGAGCTGCTCTGGGAGCGGTAGTAATTACACACTGAACACATCCTGTGAGCAGGTGTGTTGTAGGACACATTGCTCTACAAGGTAGGTGTTTATTCCATTTTATGGATCATCCTGCGTAAACTGAGGCTCAGTCGTCTGAGGGCTCCAACTTTCAGCAAACGCAGTGTTCTACAGAGCTTGGACAGCTACCGGTTTTCATGGTGTTTGGAGACTTTTAGAAGGATGCTTCCTCCAGGCTAGAGACTGGAGGTTCCCTGCACTCCAGATGTGAATCTAGCCTATGGCTTTGCTCTTCTGGCCTTGAACCTTGGTTTTCTGTTATGAAGGGACAGCAGATGAAGTTTGAAAGCTCCTTGTTCTGTTGTTGCAGAAATAGAACATTGGGATACTGGCCTTTAAGAGTCCAAGAGCAGGTGTTCCTATTCAAAGACCCCCACTGAGAATCTAATGAAAGCTAAAAAATGCACACAGGTGTGTCCCTTTGCAGAATTTTAGGAGTTCCAGAGACACCCGGAAGCTGCTCCATAGGTGCAAAGGTGAAGGACCCCTACATAAGCATCAGCGCCAGGGAGGGCCAGCAAGGGGGAATATAGGTGAATGGCCAGTGAGACAAGTGAGCAGCCCCTCCCCCATCCTTCACCCCAGCTGGCCTTAGCATTCCATCTGAGGAAAAGGGAGGCCAAAAGAGGTCTCCCCACTCCAGTAACCGTCGCGTCTTTGGCTGCAAAATGAAAGCCGGCCCTAAAAAATTCCAGCTCTGCTTGATCCGTGTGTTCAAGGAAGCTTTTTTTTTTCCCCAAAAAGGCAACATGAACCAGAGCTTTTTCAAAGGGGTTCAGTAAAACGTTTCCTGGCCCCCAAAGCAAGAAAAGCCCAGGTTTCATCCAGCAGAAGCAGGCACTTCTAAAATAAACGTTCCCTTCAGTACTTGGAAATGAATTCGCGATGGGGGGGGGGAGCGGTGGGCAAGCAGCTTGCTTTAAGGAGATCCTGAAGACTCCTTGCAGAATTAAATCTGTGTGAAGGCACAGCTCTAAATAACTTCATTAACATTTCAAACAAAGTAGGTGTAGGTGGTGCTGCTTGTGGCTGGAGACTTCTCTGGAAAGCAAACGGGGAGGGGAGAAGGATAGCCATGTTCTTGTTGCCTTTTAAAATTGTGTCCTCCATAGTGTAGTACCACAATTTTAGGTAAAACAAACAAAAAAACAACCCAAAACACACATACAGGTAAGACGAGTAGTCAGTACAGGACAAGATCTTGTAAGTTCTGTAGGAACCCAACCTGACCAAGATCAAAAATCTTAGGCCTTCAAGAGAAGGTCGAAGCGGGGAAAACGCCTAAGCTTCAAATGCAGACTGCTTCGGGAAGTTTTTTTCCTGAGCACAGTGAGCTGGGACAACAGATGGGTTTGTTTGTTGAAGCAAAAGGGAAGGGAGGAAAGTTCTAGTTCATGCTATGAAGCCACACAAAGATTGAGAAAAGTGTTTTAATGTTTGGTCCTTGACCACCGCAGCGTGCCTTTTCTCAAAGGACACACACTGTCTTGTGACAGCACGGACCGGAAGAGGAACCACAGCTCAGGCACAGCCCGCGTGCTAAAGGTCCAGCGACCACACCCAGCAGTCCGTCCTTCCCTCATAAAGTGCTTGACCAGAGCCGCTGGGGCTCAGCTGTCTCACAAGGAGCTGGAAGCCCTCCAAGAAGGCTGGGCTCCGGATGAGGCCCTAGTGGCAGGAGCACCACGGCCCTTGGGCCAGAGGTCACCCCAACACCCCCAGGTTGCAGGGTGCTTTGCCATGCACATCCTACACACAAAACAGCTGGGTGACCATGAAGTTCTCGTGCAGTGGAGATGGATTCAGAATCTGGAACGTTCTCTGAGGTGACACGGCAGCCTTTTCTCCCTCTTGGCTGTGCTCTGATGAGGGCCACGGGGAGCCCTGGTGTGGAGGAGCATCACTGGTCCATCTCACTGCCAAGACCCTGCAAAGAACGATATGCTTATTGTTGACTGATATGCTTATGGATAAATGTACACCCAGCATGTGCTGCACGCAGGTTAGTCTGGAGAATTCGGGGCAGGCGAGAGGCCTTTCGGGCAGTCCTTCACAACTCAGGTTAGTCCTCGCACAG